>JALJSC010000322.1:0-104612 GCA_023969325.1 Oryzias curvinotus | reverse complement strand
CTTTTGAAATCATTACGTGATGGCGACACGACCTATGGTTTGGCGGCCATTTTGTGCCAAAATCTGCCATTTTGAGTTTTCGCGTTTTTACACAATATGGAAAAATGAACTTTTTTTTGAGCGATTTCACGAAATTGACACACATGTCCCTAGCGTAAGTCTACAATGACTTCTGGAGTTTCGTCGACCTTTGACCTCGGGAAAAGGCCGCCATCTTGAATTTTCTATAAAAAACACCTTTACAACCAGATTCAAACGTAAACTTGTCGTTGGAATTTTCAACAATCATCTCGAAACTTTTTGGGCATCAATGGCAAGCTACTGTGGAAAAAATGTTGGAATTAGAAGTTGTAGAATTTGAACGGCGTGCGCGTGGCGAGCTAGCAAAGTGGCGCACTGTTATAACTCCCATGCCTTTCAATACAATACAGTGAAAATTGAATGCATGCATTTATGCCTGGATCTGAATACATTGAAAAACACTGGACAAGGACATATAAGGAATGTGGGCGTGGTTAGCATAAAACCACTGTTGCTAAGGACAACAAAAAGTTTACTTTTCCCGATTCGTCCGAAACTGACGTCAATCCGTTCGTCCTCCCGAGGCAAACAAAACATAAAATGGTAGCTATGGAGATAAAATCAACAGAAAAGCCGCCATTTTGAAAAAAAGTGGGTTTTTTGTCAACTCATGACATGTAGCTTTCACCAATGGAGCAATGTGTTTTTCTGAGTAAGTTAATGATGCTGATCGCTATGCTAGCACTTTTAGCCACGTTAGCATAACTAGCATAGTTAGCATAATTAGCATCTTAAACAATGTGTTTTTCTGAGTCAGTTGATGATGCTGATCGCTATGCTAGCAATTTTAGCCACATTAGCATAGCTAGCATAGTTAGCATAATTAGCATTTTAGGTAATGTGTTTTTCCGAGCCAGTTGATGATGCTGATCTCAATGCTAGCACTTTTAGCCACATTAGCATAGCTAGCATAGTTAGCATAATTAGCATTTTAGGTAATGTGTTTTTCCGAGCGAGTTGATGATGCTGATCGCAATGCTAGCTCTTTTAGCCACATTAGCATAGCTAGCATAGTTAGCATAATTAGCATTTTAGGTAATGTGTTTTTCCGAGCGAGTTGATGATTGCTGATCGCAATGCTAGCCTCTTTAGCGCCACATTAGCATAGCTAGCCATAGTTAGCATAATTAGCATTTTTAGGTAATGTGTTTTTCCGAGCCCAGTTGATGATGCTGATCGCAATGCTAGCACTTTAAGCCACATAAGCATAGCTAGCATGATTAGCATAGTTAGCATTATTAGCTTATGCCACTTTTACTATCCCTCATCAAAGGTGGGTGGTGAGGGCGGTGAGGGCGGTGAGGGCGGTGAGGGCGGCGGTGGTGCGTTAGAGTTGGGCGTGGAAGGCGGGATGCGTCTGCGGGCCATACAACGCCCGCTTGCGGCTTTTAATTAATTATTCTTATTCTTCTCGTTTCTAACGGCGTCTTTGAGCTCAAATTTGACCCCCGCCACATTACCCGAAAACTCACCAAAATTGGCACCACACCTAGGATAAATTGAAAATGAATTTTCGGCTAAGGAGAACTGTCACCCCCCGAAGTCGATGCACATCACGGCGAGCGTTCCCGTAAAAAAATGAATGGGCCGAAAATCGCTTATGGGGCCAAAAAAAAATATTTTGAAATACAGTTACAAAACCAAAACACACTTGTTGGAGATATCCCAAAGAAGTTATGAAATCATTATGGGATGGCCACACGACCTACGACTTGGCGGCCATTTTGTGGCGAACTCTGAGAAATGGCGATTTTCGTGTTTTTTGACAATATGGGAAAACAACACTTTTGTTTGAGTGATTTTCATGAAATCGGATACAGATGCCAACAGCTTGATTCTACAAATACCAGAGAAGTTTCGTTGACCTTTGACCTTGGGAAGGGGCGGCCATCTTGAATTTTCAGAAAAAAGCACCTTTAGTAATGGATACAAACGAAAACTCGTCCTAGGGATTTTTTTCGATTGTCTTGAAACTTCTCGGGCATCAATGGCACGCTACTGTGGACAAAATGTTGGAATTAGAAGTTGTAGATTTTGAACGGCGTGCGCGTGGCGAATTCGCAACCGTCGCGATTTTAGCTAGCTCGCACATATTTTATCGGAATGTTGTGAAAATGAAATATACGATTCCCTAGCCGACACTGAACAAAACGGTGCCACTTACGACAAAATCGATAAAGGAATGTGGCCGTGGTAAGCAAAAAACGATCGCAAAAAAAAGTGCTGACTCGGCAAAAAAAAAAAAAATTCGGATTTTATTTTTAAGAATCGGCTAACACAACCCAGATAACTTTGTCGGGTATATCCAAACAAACTTTTGAAATCATTACGTGATGGCAACACGACCTACGGTTTGGCGGCCATTTTGTGCCAAAATCGGCCATTTTGAGATTTTCGCGTTTTTACACAATATGGAAAAATGAACTTTTTTTCAAGCGATTTTTACGAAATTTGACTGGCATGTCCCTAGCGTAAGTCTACAAGCACCTCTGGAGTTTCGTCAACCTTTGACCTCGGGAAAAGGCGGCCATCTTGAATTTTCTATAAAAAACACCTTTACCACCAGATTCAAACGTAAACTTGTCGTTGGAATTTTCAACGATCATCTCGAAACTTTTTGGGCATCAATGGCAAGCTACTGTGGAAAAAATGTTGGAATTAGAAGTTGTAGATTTTGAACGGCGTGCGCGTGGCGAGCTAGCAAAGTGGCGCACTGTTATAACTCCCATGCCTTTCAATACAATACAGTGAAAATTGAATGCTTGCATTTATGCCTGGATCTGAATACATTGAAAAACACTGGACAAGGACATATAAGGAATGTGGGCGTGGTTAGCATAAAACCACTGTTGCTAAGGACAACAAAAAGTTTACTTTTCCCGATTTGTCCGAAACTGACGTCAATCCGTTCGTCTTCCCGAGGCAAACAAAACATAAAATGGTTGCTATGGAGATAAAATCAACAGAAAAGCCGCCATTTTGAAAAAAAGTGGTTTTTTTGTCAACTCATGACATGTAGCTTTCACCAATGGAGCAATGTGTTTTTCTGAGTAATTTAATGATGCTGATCGCTATGCTAGCAGTTTTAGCCAGGTTAGCATAGCTAGCATAGTTAGCATAATTAGCATCTTAAACAATGTGTTTTTCTAAATCAGTTGATGATGCTGATCGCTATGCTAGCAATTTTAGCCACATTAGCATAGCTAGCATAGTTAGCATAATTAGCATTTTAGGTAATGTGTTTTTCCGAGCGAGTTGATGATGCTGATCGCTATGCTAGCACTTTTAGCCACATTAGCATAGCTAGCATAGTTAGCATAATTAGCATTTTAGGTAATGTGTTTTTCCGAGCCAGTTGATGATGCTGATCGCTATGGTAGCACTTTTAGCCACATTAGCATAGCTAGCATAGTTAGCATAATTAGCATTTTAGTTAATGTGTTTTTCCGAGCCAGTTGATGATGCTGATCGCAATGCTAGCTTTTTAAGCCACATTAGCATAGCTAGCATAGTTAGCATAATTAGCATTTTAGGTAATGTGTTTTTCCGAACGAGTTGATGATGCTGATCGCTATGCTAGCACTTTTAGGCAAATTAGCATAGCTAGTATAGTTAGCATAATTACCATTTTAGTTAATGTGTTTTTCCGAAAGAGTTGATGATGTTGATCGCTATGCTAGCACTTTTAACCAAATTAGCATAGCTAGCATGATTAGCATAGTTAGCATTATTAGCTTATGCAGATTTTCTATCCCTCATCAAAGGTGGGCGGTGAGGGCGGTGAGGGCATTGAGGGCGGTGAGGGCGGCGGTGGTGCGTAGAGTTGGGCGTGGAAGGCGGGTTGCGTCTGCGGGCCATACAACGCCGCTTGCGGCTTTAATTATTATTATTCTTGTTTCTAACGGATCCGTTGAGCTCAAATTTGACCCCCGCCACATACCCGAAAACTCACCAAAATTGGCACACACCTAGGATAAATGTGAAATGAATTTTCGGCAAAGAGAACGTCACCCCTCCCACGATGATGACATCACGGCGAGCGTTCCCGTAAAAAAAATGAATGGGCCGAAAATCGCTTATGGGGCCAAAAAAAAATATTTCAAAGTAGAGCTATGAAACCAAAACACACTTGTTGGAGATATCCCAAAGAAGTTATGAAATCATTATGGGATGGCCACACGACCTCCGGCTTGGCGGCCATTTTGTGGCAAACTCTGAGAAATGGCGATTTTCGTGTTTTTTGATAATATGGGAAAACGACACTTTTGTTTGAGCGATTTTCATGAAATCGGATACAGATGCCAACAGCTTGATTCTACAAATACCAGAGAAGTTTCGTTGACCTTTGACCTTGGGAAGGGGCGGCCATCTTGAATTTTCCGAAAAAAGCACCTTTAGTAATGGATACAAACGAAAACTCGTCCTAGGGATTTTTTTCGATCGTCTTGAAACTTCTCGGGCATCAATGGCAAGCTACTGTGGACAAAATGTTGGAATTAGAAGTTGTAGATTTTGAACGGCGTGCGCGTGGCGAATTCGCAACCGCCGCCATTTTAGCTAGCTCGCACATATTTTATCGGAATGTTGTGAAAATGAAATATGCGATTCCCTGGCCCACACTGAACAAAACGGTGTCACTTACGACAAAATCGATAAAGGAATATGGCCGTGGTAAGCAAAAAACGATCGCAAAAAAAAGTGCTGACTCGGCAAAAAAAAAAAAATTCGGATTTTTTTTTTAAGAATCGGCTAACGAAACCCAGATAACTTTGTTGGATATATCCAATCAAACTTTTGAAATCATTACGTGATGGCGACACGACCTATGGTTTGGCGGCCATTTTGTGCCAAAATCGGCCATTTTGAGATTTTCGCGTTTTTACACAATATGGAAAAATGAACTTTTTTTCAAGCGATTTTCACGAAATTTGACTGGCATGTCCCTAGCGTAAGTCTACAATCACCTCTGGAGTTTCGTCGACCTTTGACCTCGGGAAAAGGCGGCCATCTTGAATTTTCTATAAAAAACACCTTTACCATCAGATTCAACCGTAAACTCGTCGTTGGAATTTTCAACGATCATCTCGAAACTTTTCGGGCATCAATGGCAAGCTACTGTGGAAAAAATGTTGGAATTAGAAGTTGTAGATTTTGAACGGCGTGCGCGTGGCGAGCTAGCAAAGTGGCGCACTGTTATAACTCCCATGCCTTTCAATACAATACAGTGAAAATTGAATGCTTGCATTTATGCCTGGATCTGAATACATTGAAAAACACTGGACAAGGACATATAAGGAATGAGGGCGTGGTTAGCATAAAACTACTGTTGCTAAGGACAACAAAAAGTTTACTTTTCCCGATTTGTCCGAAACTGACGTCAATCCGTTCGTCCTCCCGAGGCAAACAAAACATAAAATGGTTGCTATGGAGATAAAATCAACAGAAAAGCCGCCATTTTGAAAAAAAGTGGGATTTTTGTCAACACATGACATGTAGCTTTCACCAATGGAGCAATGTGTTTTTCTGAGTAAGTTAATGATGCTGATCGCTATGCTAGCAGTTTTAGCCCTGTTAGCATAGCTAGCATAGTTAGCATAATTAGCATCTTGAGGAATGTGTTTTTCTGAGTCAGTTGATGATGCTGATCGCTATGCTAGCAATTTTAGCCACATTAGCATAGCTAGCATAGTTAGCATAATTAGCATTTTAGGTAATGTGTTTTTCCGAGCCAGTTGATGATGCTGATCGCTATGCTAGCACTTTTAGCCACATTAGCATAGCTAGCATAGTTAGCATAATTAGCATTTTAGGTAATGTGTTTTTTCCGAGCCAGTTGATGATGCTGATCGCTATGCTAGCACTTTTAGCCACATTAGCATAGCTAGCATAGTTAGCATAATTAGCATTTTAGGTAATGTGTTTTTCCGAGCGAGTTGATGATGCTGATCGCTATGCTAGCACTTTTAGCCACATTAGCATAGCTAGCATAGTTAGCATAATTAGCATTTTAGGTAATGTGTTTTTCCGAGCGAGTTGATGATGCTGATCGCTATGCTAGCACTTTTAGCCACATTAGCATAGCTAGCATAGTTAGCATAATTAGCATTTTAGGTAATGTGTTTTTCTGAACGAGTTTATAATGCTGATCGCTATGCTAGCACTTTTAGCCAAATTAGCATAGCTAGCATGATTAGCATAGTTAGCATTATTAGTTTATGCAGCTTTTTCTATCCCTCATCAAAGGTGGGCAGTGAGGGCGGTGAGGGCGGTGAGGGCGGCGGTGGTGCGTAGAGTTGGGCGTGGAAGGCGGGTTGCGTCTGCGGGCCATACAACGCCGCTTGCGGCTTTAATTATTCTTCCCGTTTCTAACGGATCCGTAGATCTCAAATTTGACCCCCGCCACATACCCGAAAACTCACCAAAATTGGCACACACCTGGGATAAATGTGAAATGAATTTTCGGCAAAGAGAACGTCACCCCCCCAAAGTCGATGACATCACGGCGAGCGTTCCCGTAAAAAAAATGAATGGGCCGAAAATTGCTTATGGGGCCAAAAAAAAATATTTCGAATTACAGTTATAAAACCAAAACACATGTGTTGCAGATATCCCAAAGAAGTTTTGAAATCATTATGGGATGGCCACACGACCTACGGCTTGGCGGCCATTTTGTGGCGAACTTTGAGAAATGGCGATTTTCGTGTTTTTTGACAGTATGGGAAAACGACACTTTTGTTTGAGCGAAGTTCACGAAATCGGACACACATGCCACCAGCTTGATTCTACAACTTCCAGAGAAGTTTCGTTGACCTTTGACCTTGGGAAGGGGCGGCCATCTTGAATTTTACAAAAAAAGCACCTTTAGTAATGTATACAAACGAAAACTCGTCCTAGGGATTTTTATCGATCTTCTTGAAACTTCTCGGGCGTCAGTGGCAAGCTATTGTGGACAAAATGTTGGAATTAGAAGTTGTAGATTTTGAACGGCGTGCGCGTGGCGAATTCGCAACCGTCGCCATTTTAGCTAGCTCGCACATATTTTATCGGAATGTTGTGAAAATGAAATATGCGATTCCCTGCCCCACACTGAACAAAACGATGCCACATACGACAAGATCGATAAAGGAATGTGGCCGTGGTAAGCAAAAAACGATCGCAAAAAAAAGTGCTGACTCGGCAAAAAAAAAAAATTTCGGATTTTTTTTTTAAGAATCGGCTAACGAAACCCAGATAACTTTGTTGGATATATCCAATCAAACTTTTGAAATCATTACGTGATGGCAACACGACCTATGGTTTGGCGGCCATTTTGTGCCAAAATCTGCCATTTTGAGATTTTCGCGTTTTTACACAATATTGAAAAATGAACTTTTTTTCGAGCGATTTTCACGAAATTTGACTCGCATGTCCCTAGCGTAAGTCTACAATCACCTCTAGAGTTTCGTCGACCTTTGACCTCGGGAAAAGGCCGCCATCTTGAATTTTCTGTAAAAAACACCTATACCACCAGATTCAAACGTAAACTTGTCGTTGAAATTTTCAACGATCATCTCGAAACTTTTTGGGCATCAATGGCAAGCTACTGTGAAAAAAATGTTGGAATTAGAAGTTGTAGATTTTGAACGGCATGCGCGTGGCGAGCTAGCAAAGTGGCGCACTGTTATAACTCCCATGCCTTTCAATACAATACAGTGAAAATTGAATGCATGCATTTATGCATGGATCTGAATACATTGAAAAACACTGGACAAGGACATATAAGGAATGTGGGCGTGGTTAGCATAAAACAGCTGTTGCTAAGGACAACAAAAAGTTTACTTTTCCCGATTTGTCCGAAACTGACGTTAATCCGTTCGTCCTCCCAAGGCAAACAAAACATAAAATGGTTGCTATGGAGATAAAATCAACAGAAAAGCCGCCATTTTGAAAAAAAGTGGGTTTTTTGTCAACTCATGACATGTAGCTTTCACAAATGGAGCAATGTGTTTTTCTGAGTAAGTTAATGATGCTGATCGCTATGCTAGCAGTTTTAGCCCTGTTAGCATAGCTAGCATAGTTAGCATAGTTAGCATCTTAAACAATGTGTTTTTCTGAGTCAGTTGATGATGCTGATCGCTATGCTAGCAATTTTAGCCACATTAGCATAGCTAGCATAGTTAGCATAATTAGCATTTTAGGTAATGTGTTTTTCCGAGCCAGTTGATGATGCTGATCGCAATGCTAGCACTTTTAGCCACATTAGCATAGCTAGCATAGTTAGCATAATTAGCATTTTAGGTAATGTGTTTTTCCGAGCGAGTTGATGATCCTGATCGCTATGCTAGTACTTTTAGCCAAATTAGCATAACTAGCATACTTAGCATAATTAGCATTTTAGCTAATGTGTTTTTCTGAATCAGTTAATAATGCTGATCGCTATGCTAGCACTTTTAGCCAAATTAGCATAGCTAGCATGATTAGCATACTTAGCATTATTAGCTTATAAAGCTTTTACTATCCCTCATCAAAGGTGGGCAGTGAGGGCGGTGAGGGCGGTGAGGGCGGCGGTGGTGCGTAGAGTTGGGCGTGGAAGGCGGGTTGCGTCTGCGGGCCATACAACGCCGCTTGCGGCTTTAATTTTATTTGTTTTTTTATTTTAATGGAGGGATGAGTACGTGTTGGGTTTCTGTGTGTTTTATTAAATCATTTATTTTATTATTTGCATTCATTTTTATTATTATTGCATTCTTTTTACTTTGTTTATTATTTTAACTATATATATATATATATATATATATATATATATATATATATATATATATATATATATATATATATATATATATATATATTTATCTTGTGTGTTTTTATTCTTTCTTTGGGAAGCACTTTGAGATGCTATGAAGCATGAAAAGCGCTATATAAATAAAGTTGAATTTGAATTTGAATATTAATAAATAATGCTTGAAAGGGAGTGGAACGAAGCAAAATTATATAATCCCACCCCGTTATACTATAACCATTTTATTACATGATTTATCATCATCCGGTTCCTAGCTTTTATCAGACAGAATTAAAAATCATAAAGTATCAATAAAGCACATGACAAAGATGAATTATTTAATTATTATGTTAAAAAATAACTATTTTAGAAATCAACATAGCTAATGCAGATCAGTTATCTAAAATATATGTTACTCATAAAAGTCATTCATATGATTAGAACAAAATACTATATCAGTAAAATAGACATAACACTGTTCCAGGAATTTTCATAGCAAAATTTCATCAAGTATCAAAAGTTAAAAACATGTGCAAAATTATGCTACATTAGGAAAGATTTTTGAATCAATTTATCCATTTTTGGAGCAAGTGAAGTAATATCATTAAACATCGATCAATTTAACCATTTTCAATAAGTGACTAATCATTTGTTTTACTTTTTTTTATATGTTTTTTTTTTATTTATTATTATTTTTTTTATATTTAATAAAGTAATGCTGTAAGGGAAAAATAAAAGGGTCCATAATCTGTCGATTGTCCAAGGTTGGCATTTCTTCTTCTGCTGAATAACAGCTGATATTCTGGGTTCAAAACAGTTTATAGTTCCCTTCGATGTTATGTCTGCAGACATTAGATTCAGGTCCATATCCTTCTTCAGCTGATATCAGCTGCGGTGAAAGTTGAGGTCAAGTTGTCTGCAGGTCAGAAATCTCTGCTGTTATTCAGGTGACGTCAGACAGATGGAGAAAGTGAGGAATCCAGGTGTCAAATTTCTTGAAATTATTTGACTTTTTGATTTATTACTCCATGTTGTTTCAGACAACCGTAATCAAGCACTTCTCAAAGTCCTTCATGGTGTTCACAATGTAGGTAATTAAATCCTCCTATGCCTACAATACGTGTTCAAAGATCGGAGAGATAAGAATAAATGGATTTCAATACCAAAGTTAACTCCGAGTTGTTATTTATTACAGCCAAGCAATAATTCCACCAAATCAATCAGAGTAATACAGAATTCTGGGTCCCGCTGACACCTCACAGCTGCACGTCAATACACATGCCTAACGCTGAGCAGTCCAAGAGCGAAGACAAAGGACTTCCCGTTTATCCAGTTCTTATAGTAGGGTCCGTTGTTGTTTGTCCCTCTGCAGCAGGGGTCGGGAACCTATGGCTCGCGAGCCACATATGGCTCTTTTGATGGTCACGTATGGCTCGCAGACAAATCTTTATTTATACCATTTTTTTTTTCATTAGACCAGTCCTCGTGCGCGATGCGATGCCAGAGGCGCGCAGTAGTAGCGGTGCTTGGAGAGAAAAATCTGCGCCAGCACTCAGTTTACTATTATCTACTATTTCACAGAGTTTATTCCAGCAGGAAACCTATTAATTGCCGTGCCTAAACCTGCGCGCTCCCGTCTCTGAGAAAGAGCGCGCAGATGAGGGGACGGGATGTGAGGAAGAAAGCAGAGGGTGGGGGTGCCCCCCACCCTCTGCTTTCTTCCACAGGCAGCAGGTGAATCGCGCAGGGATTGTAATAACCTGAAACCCGCTGTACGTCACTCACTGCAGTGTGAGTGTGTGTTTGTCTCCACGTCTGCATGTGAGTCTTCCTCACATCTACAGAACATTCAGACCTACGATCACGTTTAAAGTCTCAACGCCTGCATGAAGCTGAAACTCTCCACGTATCAACCAGACTAGACCATCAGCAGAACCACCACGAGAAATACTCATCATTATTAGCAACAGCATAACCATGTTATTAAAAAGAATCCACAGACTTATTGTACTTTAAAAATGTTGAAATTACATCAAATGCTCACATTCACTTGTATGTTTAGTTTTAAACATATTCTAGCGGACTGAGTTGGGTCCGCTGTTGCGCCGCGTTAAAAGTTCTGGAGTTCAAGGAATGCATCAAGCAGAGATCTGATTGGCTCTCAGTTCTGTCGCTCAGCCTGTTGTTAGGTAGTTTGGACCAATGGGGTTCAGCTATGGGCCGAATAAGGAAATGGGAGGGCTGGAGCGGGAGCAGAGAATATAAAGTTGGGAGAAGCGCTCTCGTGTCAGCGGGAGAGATTCAGGAGTTACTGTATTAATTTTACTGCGTTTGCTGCGGTCTATTGTAACCAGAATAAAGAACCTTAAAAGAGGTTCAGTCTCCGTGCCTCAGTGTGGGACAGGGACGCTACATTATTGTATGGCTCTTTCGAAATTACATTTGAAAATATGTGGCGTTTATGGCTCTCTCGGCCAAAAAGGTTCCCGACCCCTGCTCTGCAGGGATGGTGGACGCATCTCCAGAGATGTGTGTACGTGTCCTTTGGGCAGGTAGTTAACCGAAACTCAACAGCTGCTTTACTAAAAAAGGAGTTGTTTTTCTTCTGCTCGTCTTCAGCTGGTTGTATAGATCAGTCTATTTTCACCCCATGGTTTCCTGTCATGAGGCAGATGAGCAGGTGCACCCAATCCTACAGAACATTCGGTTATGCTAAATTAAACTCAGTAGCACACACCAATCTTTCAAAATGAATCTGTGATGAGCTTAAGCGTTTAAGTAAAATCCACATCTAAGTTTAAGATAGTGTAAAGGTAATATAAAAGCTTCAGCAGTTTTAATAGACGTGTTCAACATAAACACAAAGCAAGATTATACGATAAATGTGAATAAAATGACTATTATTCTTCAATCCCTCTCTTGACCTCCAAAAAGGAGGTCACAAACAAAAAGCCTTTATGGCTGAACAAGCAAAATACAATTCAGTTCACACCGTAGGTCCACATGACCTGAATCCTGTGGTCGCAAGCCCTCACAATCTGTTTCCCGAAACACAGTGACTGTGGACGCTCCCTCACAATCTGTAACACAATAGCAATGTGAGTAAATGAAATAAACAAAGTCAAATTAGAAAAAGAAGTCCAAGAAAAATAACACTTTAAAAAACCTGTTTCAACCCCAAGCGGATGTGAACAAGGTAAAGTGAAGGCACAGTGCTAAAAATAAACATAAAAAACAGAATTATTAAACATAACAGCAAGCTTAATTTAGGAAATTACTTCCATCTCCTCCATGGGGGTCCCATTCGAGGGGCTGCGAATCATGCTTTCTACCTAAATACCATTGACAGGATGATATTACAAAATCAGCAACAAAATCTAACATGTCACATCTACTTTCAAAAATATAAGGTCTCCGTCTGTGACTCCCATTAGCAAAATATTCATCCATAAAAATGTGTCCTGGCGCAGAGGGATCAACTGTAAGGATATAACGTTCAGTGCCGAAAGGGCCATCATCGGTCGTCAGGGTGATTTGCATGGCGCTACACTCTCCAAGGTTTGGTTTCCTGGGTCTGGATCATGAACTGAAACCATCACATACTGATGGGCCTGGGCCTGGCCACCTACTGCGTTCTCTATCAACCTGGTGAGGAGAGATCTGATACATGGAATACAACAACATCCACACAATGTCAGGACGGCTGCAAAAATAGCAATAGACATCAGGGCAGATGAGACCAGATTTTTCCAGGGGCCAAATGCTTTCAACCAATTATCCCACAAGGTAGTGTCCACACCTGAATGTTCTTTCATCTTTTTGCAAAAAACAATAACAAATAACCAATGAGACCCCCTATTGTCCATCTCCCTCTCTTGGTCTGGGTGAGTCCCAGACCACCAAGATAGGGAAACATGTCACTGCGTCTCTGGAGGTGTAGGACGAACTGTGGAAAGGTGATACCACCTGTTGCCTTTGCCGTCCAATTGGACAGCCGTGGTGGTCCGGGCAGTGATTTTATGAGGGCCTGACCACCTTGGTTCGGACCACTTCCGCCTCCACTGTCGGAGATACACCTGAGTGCACTCTGGGTTCAGCTCAGTTGGAGCGTCTTGACTAGGATTGGCACCTGCAGAAACCTGTTTGGAATAAGCAGACACAAAGGCATGCACCGACCTCCAATGTTTTTGGAGGTTTGGACGGTTGGGAAGAGGACACTCCCCTAATGGTACCATGGTAGAACCTGGACCGGGCATCAAACGACCTGTTAGTAACTCGTAGGGGGTAAACCCTGTCCTTCGGTTAACGGACTGACGCACTGAGAGCAACGCTAGGGGTAAGGCAGAAACCCAGTCAAGTGACGTATTCGAACAGATTTTGGCCAGTTTCTCTTTCAGGGTGTGATTCATGCGCTCAACCAGTCCCTGTGAGGAAGGATGGTATACACACCCGAATCTGTGCGTCAGGCCCAATGCGGCTTCCACCTGTTGAAGATGTTTGTTAGAAAAATGTGTTCCGTTGTCTGACCGAAGCTTACCTGGAAAACCATGGGTCGGGATGTAGTGGTTAATCAGAGCTTTAACCACCGTGAGGGCGTCTTCATTTCTGGCGGGATATGCTTCAGGCCAGCCAGAAAAAGAGTCAACGATTACCAAAAGGTATCGCTTACCTTGGGCTGGGGTGATCATATCGGTGTAGTCTATGACTATTTCCGCTCCTGGCCACAGGGGTTCCTCAAAGGTGCCAGGCGGGGGCTTCAGAGTGGGCTTACAGTTGTATAACTGACAGACTGCACAATGTATGACATAGTCTCGACATACCTCTTTCAGCTGAGGGTGCCACCACATGGAGAGCTGTTTGACCATAATGTGTGCACCAGAGTGGGCCTTACCATGTGCTTGCTGTAAAATCTGGTCTGTCAGGGGTCCATCAGGTAGGACTGGACAGTGATTTGGGCCAAGCCACAATTTATCACCATCACGTCTGTATGCACCTTTGCTTACCCAATATGATTTCTGCTGCGGGGATGCATTATTTTGCAACTGTACAAGTTCATCAGGAGGTGGTAAAAAACTGTGCGGCTCGATATTGGGATCCAACACCATCAACTGTGACACCTTGTAACCCGCAGCCACCTTTGCCGCAGCATCAGCTGCCGCGTTTCCTCTGGCTAACACTGTGTCAGCCTTAACATGGCCAGGGATTTTCACCACTGCGACCTCAAGTGGTAATTGCAGAGCCTGATACAAACGTATCAGTAGGTCTTTATGAGCTACTGGGTCACCCTTGGCCGTCATGAAGCCATTGCGATGCCACTCCGCCAGATTTAGCAGAGCTGCACTTACTGCATAAGCAGAGTCTGAGTACACTGTCACTCTGTCTCCTGCAGCATGTTCCAATGCCAGCGTCATCGCTAGCAATTCTGCAGCTTGTGCAGAGGGGTGAGAAGGCAACTGAGTAGTTACCAAAGTGTAAAATTCTGGAGGACACCATTCTACCACAGCGGCCGCCGCAGCTAGTGTGCCTTGCTGTGTCCTGTAACAACATCCATCTGTAAACAGCATTCTGCTGTCTGACAGAGCGACGTCCTTCAAGTCCACCCTGGGACGCATGGTAGATTGTATGGCCACTGCACAGGAGTGAAAGTCGGGATTCATTCCTTCAGCCATGTTAATACCTGTGTGTTGGTACTGAATGTTGGGTTCAGTTAGGATCTTCAATAATCTGTTTTGGCGGAGTGATGTTAAGGTAAAAGATGCAGAGGCCACATAAGCAGTGACTGAATGGTCCGTGAGCACAATAAGTGGATGTGACATTACTACATGTGCGGTTTTCTGCAGAACTTTAGCCAAGCCTGCTGCATACTGAGTGCACAATGGTCCTCGTGCTTCCACATTGTCCAGGGGTATGCTGCAGTAAAGCAGCACATCCCTGCCTCGTTCAGATTTCTGAAACAGCACTGCGTTAATTACTGAGATCCCCACTGAAGCATCAACATAAAAAGGTTTCTGATAGTCTGGAGACATCAAAGCCGCTGCACAAGCCAAATCTTGTACCAAGGCTGTAAACTGCGCATCCATCTCTGGCGTCCACTCAAGAGTGGCAGTGAGGTTCCTGAGGCCTGCCATTTTGGCCAAGCCTCTCAAAGGGGCGGTCCGTTCAGCAAAGGCCGGAATGAAATGTCTGCTATAACCACACAGACCCAAAAATGCCAACATCTCCCTTACAGTCTCCGGTCTTTTGTGATTTAAGATTGACATCCGATGCTCGGAGGACATGGAAGAACCTCCTGCCATGACTACACGGCCCAGAAAAGTTACTTCTGTGCGACAACATTGTAATTTTTTCTTTGACACTTTAAATCCTAGTTCGTGCAACATCAATAAAACACGCTTCGTAGCCTCCAAGCATGAGACATCAGTGTGTGCAGACAACAAAATGTCATCCACATACATGAGTAGAGTCACATCCTCTGGTAACTCTAAGTTTTGAAGGAGGGACTTAAGACATTGGTTAAAAATGCCAGGTGAGTTCTTAAACCCTTGTGGCAAGCGGGTGTACTGCAATCTCCTTCCTTTGTATTGAAAGGCAAAATAATGCCTGCTGTCTGGATGTAAAGGTATGCAAAAGAAGGCATTAGCCAGATCAATGACAGTGAACCATCGACACTGTGGTGTAATAGTGGACAACATGCGATGTGGATCTGGCACAGGAAGGATGGGAGTTTTAGTGACGTCATTTACTGATCTAAGGTCGTGTGCCATTCGATAGGTTTTACCATCTGCTTTCAAAACGGGCCTCAACGGTGTACACCAGGAAGATGTGGAAACCTCAATGACTCCAGAGCCCCAGAGTCCAGTGAGAGCCTCCTCCATCCCCTCATCTGCTTCAGGCGGCCACCTGTACTGCGGACGGTACACATGTGCTCCTGGATTCATTTCCAGACGAACTGGTGGGACTGAGGTACAATGACCCACATCAAATGATCCTTGTGACCACAAAGTGGACGGGATCGTTGCAAGCGTTTCAACTGTGGCCTCATGATCTGTCTGCTCTCGACCATGATGTCTAGAGATGCAAAGGTGCTCCAGGATCGCTGAGTTGAAAATCGGGCTTTGTGCAATGCGATATAATCTGGTTTGTTTGGAATATTGAATCTGGTGAATTGGTGTAGCCTGCCAGTCACCAGCTTCAATTCCCCGTTTTACCATCGGACCTAATTGTCGCGCTTCATGACCTGGAGCTAACGCGAGCGAGATGTGTGGTACTGCGTCTTTAGCCATACGATACCACTGAAGTTGTTCGGGGGTTAAATCACAATGTGCAGCCACCCCTTCTTCGCCGATGTACATGTCTGTAGTAATTATTTCCCATCGCAAACCATCTATTTCGCGGAATGAATCTTGATATGTCCAATCTTCGGTGCGATCGTAATACAATGTACAATGCAGCGGATCAATGGGCGGCAGGTAGGGTCTCTGGGTCAGGATCCAAGGCTTCCAGTCAAGGAAATGTCTGTACACCCCAGGTTGGTCCCCAGACTCCGGGTCCAAAAGAGCCCAATATATGTCCGCTGTGGGCGTTGGTTGCTCAACACCTTTCATCAGATAGTGTCCTGATATTTCAGCCAAACTTTGGAACTTCAGCCCGTTGGGAAATGTGACCCAAAGTCCATCTGGTCCACACAATATGCTTGCTCCCATTTTGATTAGGACATCTCGTCCTAGAAGGTTCACTGGAGTGTTGACTGAGTGGACAAACGAGTGTCTGAATGTCTGTCCAGCGATTGACACCGTTAGTGGTCGAGTTTTGTGCAGGTTCTGTGGGGTCCCTGAGAAGCCAATGAACGTCATGACCTCTGGTGATAGAGCTGCCTGCTCCAGTTGACAGTTCACCGAGGAGCATGATGCCCCTGTATCCACCAGTCCCATCAAGGACACTCCCTCGAGGTCAAAAGGAATCATGGCTCCTGCATCAGCCATAACCCCTGTGCTTCCCGGGCACCCCTAGTGGTATTGGCCTTGTTGCCACCCAGGCGGGTTCTGCCAGGGTGGCGTAGGTCCCTGGATTGGCTGCCGTGGTGCTCCCCTTCCACCTCTGTTGGGGTTGCCTCTGCCCCTCATCGGTTGCTGGTTTTGTGGGCAGTCACGTGCCCAGTGTGCTGGATTTCCACAGATGAAGCACCTTGTGTTACTCCTCGTCTGAGGAGGTCCCCCAGGGTGACGTCCACCTCCCATGTATCCACCTCTTCCTCTGGCCTGTCCACCCTGCATTTGCCCTTGCCACATCATTGGTCGCTGCATTGACATGTCTTCACCAGTAGGGGTCTGCACCATCATTTCTTTCTTTGTGGTCCTCTGTGCTTGTTTCTGGTTGGTTGCTTCATTTCTCGCATGAGCCAGTTGCAGCTTCAGGAGCTGTGCCTGTAAATCTTTTATTTCTGAATCATTTTTTGCCCATTTAGTTTTGTGTTCAGTCAAATGGTAAATCACATGTCTGCGGAACCGGTCTGGATCTTGTGGAGACATCAAATCAGGATCCTTTCGCAACTGTTCTTGCACCTCTGTCGGGAGACCCCCCAATAAAGCCGTACGAAACATTACTGTTTCATGTTGGGCGAGACCGGGGTGTCTTCCAGTGACGTCAATCCATTTCTGAACGCAGTCGGAAAAATGTGTGGAAGGATTATCCCCCTCATACGGGAAAATAGTAGGTGCTGAGGTCACCGGGTCAGGGAAAAGTTCACGCACTGCTTCATAAAAAAGCTGTTGGTGATCTGCCAATGGTTCAGAATCATCAAGATCTGACAAACCTGCTCGCTCTTCAATCTGTTCCGTTTCAGTCATGGTTGCAGTCACACCCAAAACCTGCCTCAAGTCCCCCACACAGACCTCGTGACCCTGAAAAGCAGCACAAAACTTTCTCAGGAACTGTTCCCCTCCTGCTGAAACCCTAGGCAGTCTCTGCCCCAGAGATTGGACATCTTTCAATGAGATGGGCTGATGTACATGGCCCCCATCCGGCTGTGCTATGAGTGGAAAAACATGATGTAAAATCTTACCTGATTTGAGTTTCATTCCTCCAGACGGTGGCGGGGTCAATTTCATTCTTCTGGAATGTGTGCGGCCCCTTAGTGCTTCTGCTTCGGCCTTTGGCTCGTGTGCACATGGTGTGTATGTCATTTTTCTGAGGCGGCTCCTACCTCGTGCTCCTTGGGCGGCTTCAGTCTGCCTCACCTCCGGGCCCTCTGCCTCATTTCTTCGTTCTGAGTCGGCTGCTAGACCAACGGCACCTAGATTTTGCTGTGTACCTTCACCATTCGCTTCCTCCTCATCTCCATATTCTTCCTCAGGATCTGCTGGCAGGGGGGCATCCAGTGGGTTCATCGGGGGAGGCTGTTGTTGCTCTCTGGCTCTTTCCTGGGCCCTGCGCTGGATGTGGCGCAGCTGCTCTCTCTCCTCTGCTGTCAGTTCCTCTTCTCCTGCAATCTCACATGCCATCTCCCCACACACGCATCATGGGATACTGACCTTTCCATCTTGGCCGCAGCGTGTCCCCCGTTGGATACGGCGGTGGCGGTGGGGGGCCCCCATATTCATTCCTTAACTCTTCTCGTAGGTCGGGATATAGGGGTTTGTATGATTCAGGCTTCTTTGGCGGCGCTGAGGGGGAGATCTGGGCTTCCTCATGTTTTCTCTGAGTGTCTAATTGTGTAGGACGTCCTTTCATTGTTGCAATAGCTGTTGTTGTTCTTGCCATTAAATGCAAGGTTCTGCAATCCTGCTCCATTTCATCACACTCCTCCTTCTTCCTTCTTCTCTCCAACCACTTACATGTTTCCAGTTCCTTCTTACATTTTTCCACCTCACTCTTGCATTTTGTTTCCATTATGCACAAGTGTTTACTCACCTTTGGCCAGTCTTCTGTATCCTGTGGTTCCAATAACTTCCAGATGTTTCTCACCCTGTCACCAGTCTTTTTCTTTTTCTTTTCTTCCAAACCACTCTCAATCTGACTCACCATCAACTTCTCCATTTCAGACCAAACGGTCTGTTTTAATGCCTCATTTTTCTCTGATCCTTCAGACCTCAAAACCACTTGGGGACCGCGACCCCCAAATTCTTCACACTCACAGTGAAATTCTCTCTCCATGTTCATTCCTTAACGAACCCTGTTTGTCCTAAAAATCAAAAATCTGTTTTCTGAGACCCCGTCTCTTTCCTGTTTTTAAAGACCCAGTCTTACCAACGGACCCTGTCCGCTCTCATAAATCTGCTGTAGAGACCCCGTCTCTTTCCTGTTTTTAAAGACCCAGTCTTATCAACGGACCCTGTCCGTGTTCACAAATCTGTTGTTATTCTCATGTCCACATCATTTTTCCAGCCGTCCAAACTTCTCCTTCATTTGTTAGCAGTTTTGAAAAGGTCCTGCTTACCTTTATTCGAGTGCGCACTCTGGAGAATTTAGGACGTTGGAAGTTTGATGTCTTCTGTTTCAATCCGTCTCCAATCCCCCCAATCCCACGTCGGGGTCACCAAAACTGTAGGTAATTAAATCCTCCTATGCCTACAATACGTGTTCAAAGATCGGAGAGATAAGAATAAACGGATTTCAATACCAAAGTTAACTCTGAGTTGTTATTTATTACAGCCAAGAAATAATTCCATTCACCAAATCAATTAGAGTAATACAGAATTCTGGGTCCCGCTGACACCTCACAGTCAATACACATGCCTAACGCTGAGCAGTCCAAGAGCGAAGACAAAGGACTTCCCGTTTATCCAGTTCTTATAGTAGGGGCCGTTGTTGTTTGTCCCTCTGCAGGGATGGTGGACGCATCTCCAGAGATGTGTGTACGTGTCCTTTGGGCAGGTAGTTAACCGAAACTCAACAGCTGCTTTACTAAAAAAGGAGTTGTTTTTCTTCTGCTCGTCTTCAGCTGGTTGTATAGATCAGTCTATTTTCACCCCATGGTTTCCTGTCATGAGGCAGATGAGCAGGTGCACCCAATCCTACAGAACATTCGGTTATGCTAAATTAAACTCAGTAGCACACACCAATCTTTCAAAATGAATCTGTGATGAGCTTAAGCGTTTAAGTAAAATCCACATCTAAGTTTAAGATAGTGTAAAGGTAATATAAAAGCTTCAGCAGTTTTAATAGACGTGTTCAACATAAACACAAAGCAAGATTATACGATAAATGTGAATAAAATGACTATTATTCTTCACAACCAGAACCTTGGACCGGTCCGGTGGACCGAGTGGTTTGACGTAAATCCTGCAGCCTTTAACCCAAGTGTTCTCAATCTGCTTCTGCTTCCTGAGAAGCCGTGAATGTTTGGAGATTTCAGCATTCCTTCTGGTCAGATGGTCGTTCAGATAAGCAGCAGATCCTTTCAGATTTCTTCTTTGGTTCATCAGAGCTAGCTTGTGTTTGTGATTCACAAACCTGATGAGGATCGCTGGTTTATCCGTCTCCTTTCTCCTGGGGAGCAGGTGGCAGGTCTCCATGGTGTTGAGATCCAGGGAAATCCCTTTAGATGTGAGAAATGAATGTATTTGCTGATCCAGCGTCTCTGCACCTCTCTCCGTATCAGCACTGCTAGCTACGCTAGCGCTAGCATTAGCAGTGCTTGCTCCTGGTGTTAGCTTCGTTCGAGGTTTGATAGGTACTCCAGTGAGAATGACATTATTCATCCTTACTTGTTGTTCCACATCGTACAGTCTTTTCTCCAGAATGTCGACCCGGTTTTCTCGCTGCTCGTTTTGAGCTTGAAATCTTCGGAACTCTTCCATCACTTCCATAAGTGGCGTTAGCTTAGCCGACACCTGATTCATAAAATTTGTCAGCGTTTCTTGAATACCATCAAGAATCTTTTTGAAGTCTTCGTATTCCTGGGTTTTCTTAGGGGGCATGGTCAGCTCTCTTTTTGGAGAAAATCAACGTTTTAAGTAATTTGAAGATAGTTGTATCTACAGAGAGCCGCGACCACGCGTGCTGCTGTAACCCGGAACCGGAACTGTATGACCTCAGACCTGAGGGAATCAGGGACATACAGAGTGCCAGTAGGACAGGAAGTTCCGGCGGGGATCTCACCTTGAGCTTGCTGGACTTTGCTCTCGATCTCCCAGGTGAGACTTCCAACAAAACAGGACGTAGGAAGGATGGAAGAGTCAGAGTTGGAATCAGTGGTGGAATATTTGCGAGACAAGGCGTCAGGCTTAACATTACGGCTGCCGGGACGGTAAGTGATTGTTAAGTGGAAGCGGTCAAAAAACAAACACCACTGGGCTTGGCGGGAGTTTAAGCGTTTAGCGCTGTGGAGATAGGCGAGATTCTTATGATCTGTTCACACTATGAATGGTTGTTCTGCTCCTTCCAGCCAATGGTGCCATTCTTCCAAGGCCAACTTAATTGCCAGTAACTCACGGTTGCCCACATCATAGTTTTTCTCAGCCGGGCTTAGTTTGCGGAAAAAGAAAGCGCATGGTTTGAGCTTTCCAGAGCTGTCTTCCTGTTGCGACAGAACCGCCCCCACACCAGAATCAGAGGCGTCCACCTTAATGATAAATTGCTTGGTGATGTCTGGTTGGATCAGGATGGGGGCTGAAACGGAAAGCATTTTTAGTTTCTGGAATGCAGAATCAGCAGCAGGAATCCAAGCGTAGGGTTTATTAATGGAGGTGAGTTGAGTGAGAGGCGCCGCTATGCTGCTGTAGTTCCGGATAAAGCGGCGGTAAAAATTTGCAAAACCCAAGAACTGTTGAAGCTTCTTTCGAGTCTGGGGTACTTCCCACTGAGCAACGGCCTAAATCTTAGCGTATGTTGCCAGCTTCAATTATGTACCCCAAGAAGGGGACGGTGGATACATGAAAATCACATTTTTCGGCTTTAACGTATAACTGGTTGACCAATAATCATTCAAGGACGAGGCGAACATGGTGTTCATGCTGGGTGGAATTAGCGGAGTAAATGAGGATGTCGTCCAAGTAAACAAAAACAAATCTGTTAAGGAAATCTCGCAGGATGTCATTTACAAGGCGTTGGAACACTGCAGGGGCGTTGGTGAGGCTGAACGGCATAACTAAATATTCATAATGGCCTAGTGGGGTGTTGAATGCGGTCTTCCATTTATCCCCTTCACGAATGCGCACAAGGTGATATGCATTGCAGAGATCAAGTTTTGTAAAAATCTTGGCCTGTTGGACAGAGTCAAACACGGAATCAATTAAAGGGAGAGAATATTTGTCCTTGACTTTTATTTGATTTAACTCGCGGAAATCAATGCAGGGACGTAGCGTTTTGTCTTTCTTCTCTACAAAGAAAAATCCTGCGCCGACAGGAGAGGACGAGGGGCGAATGTGACCTTGAGACAGAGCTTCTTGAATGTAGTTCTCCATGGCGATCTTTACAGGTCCAGAGAGATTATATAATTTCCCCTTGGGGAGAGGAGCACCGTTTAACAGTTCTATGGAGCAGTCGTAAGGTCGGTGCGGTGGAAGTGAACTAGCCTTAGCTTTACTGAAAACAGTACGAAGATCATGATAACAGACAGGAACCTTAGACAGGTCGATTTCTTTATCTTGAGCGGAATCAGGAGCGTTGGGAATGGGCAAGGCGGAATGGAGACAATTAGCCAAACAGTAGGTGCTCCAGTTAGCGATACAGGGTGAGCTCCACTCTATGCACGGATTGTAAATCTGGAGCCAGGAAAACCCCAGGATCATCGGAGTCTGTTGACATTGAGCAATGAAGAACTGATGGTACTCCCGGTGATTTCTCGAGGTAAAAAGGAGAACTGGGATGGTGCGCTTAGTTATGCGAGTAAGTTGTTTGCCTCCTAGGCCGGCAGCCTTAACAGGATTATCGAGAGTTTTTAACAGGAAAAGAGAGTTCTTGAACGAGACGTTGGTCAATAAGACTATGTTCTGCCCCTGAGTCTATGAGAGCCTCGACTTCGAAGACTTTATTTCTGTGACTTTTCTTGACAGGAACAAACAAAAACTTGGAATTGTGGATGAGTTCAGAAACTTTCCCCCGTGGCCTGTCATCTAGCGGGGGGTTTAAGCGTGCGCGGCATTCGGAGACCATATGATCGGCTTGGCCACAATAGAAACATAAGCCCTCGACGCGCCGTTTTAAACGTTCCTCGGGGGTTAACTTTGAATGACCGATCTGTATGGGTTCCTCAGAAACATTGGCATGGGTTTCATGATTAGAAGATTGAACCACATACACAGGGGGAGATGGAATAACCAGAGGAAGCGGAGGCTTACGTTCTCGTAGCCGAACGTCGGACCTTAGGGCTGCGGTAACGAGATCTTCAAATGAGTCCGCCTCTGGCTGTGAACATAAGTGATCCTTGATACGTTCGTTTAGTGACTGATAAAAAATTCCCTTAGAGCAGGATCTGGCCAACCCGTTTTGTCAAGTGTATTTGTAAACTGCGTGCTCCCACACTTGCAAAGGGACAGGACTAGACCAAGGATTTCACTCTTTCCAAGTCTTTTATTAGCAACAGTAGTAGTAGTTGGCAGTAGGTGAAAAACCTTTAAAAAATCAAGACAAAACCTTTAATCGATAAACAGCTCAGCATATTTAAATCAAACATAAGGTAAACCAGGTAAATAAATTAGGATGAAATCTAAACCAACAATTTGTAACCAAGAAAATTAAACCAACTCAGTTTAAATTGTAGGAAACTTAAATACAATTTATCTCAACTTAAGTAGATTATTTTACCAACAATTATCTTTTTCCAGGTTAACAAATATGTATAATTTCAAAACAAACATTTGTAGGACATTTTACAACATTTAATTATATTTTCTTTTAATCCAATACAACAATGTGACATATTAAAGTCCAGCATTGAGCTTACCAGTAGCCCTTTATAGTCCAAGTCCCACTCACGCAGTGGTTTGAGTTTAGCATCCAAGTTCGTGGAAACTGCCGTCATCCAGCTCAGTTCTTACACACGGCGCGGGGAAACGCCGTTTTAAGCGTTCCCAGCTTCTGCGCTGATTGCCTTCATTCAGTTCAGCTGGTAACGGCGCGCGTATATTGTCCTCCATGCTTAGCGCACGCAGGCTGCTGCGCGCTCATGTGTGAGGTGCTGCGCATTCATGTGAGGCGCTGCGCACTCCAGGTCACAGCGAGGCAACCACCTCCACTGATCAGCGTGACACGTTTCGACCGCTAAAATGCGGACATCTATCAGATGGTCGCTTACCGGGCGGTTACCTTGTTTGAGACTTAGTAACCGCTGGACTGCTTCTTCTTGCTTTCGAGGCTGATCGAAGACTAGTCGGAACTCCGCTATGAACCGGTCGAACGGAAGATGAGTGATGGGATGAAAGGCCAGAAAAGCTTGGGCCCATTGTAGTGCCTTGCTGCGAAGAGAGTTTACAATCAGTGAAATTCTGCTATGATCGGCTTGGTAGTACCTGGGAGCCTGTAGGAAAATGAGTTGGCATTGGAGTAGGAACCCTCCACAGGTTTCAACATCGCCGTAGAAAGGTTCCGGCTGGAGACTGACATTTTCCGGGATATCGGCGGAAGTGATGTTATTGACGGAAACGGGACCTTGAGCAGCGGCTGCGGGATTAGCATGTTGGCTAGTCGATGCACTGAGTATTTGCATGATGCTGTCGAGGCGACGAAAAAGATCCCACTGAGCCGAGGATATGAGAGTGATGGCCTCCGCTTGACATGTAAGAATATTTCCTTGAATGGATAAGGCATGTTGGAGCCCTTCCGGGTCAGCTGGGTAAGGTGTTTGGCCAGTTCGTTCTGTCATGGTATGACAATAATTCGGAGTGACCCAAATGCTGTAACCCTGAAGGAGACTCAGACAATAAGATTAGTTAAGAAGTCTTTACATAGAAAGGTGAGTTTTTGGCTTCTGTCCAACAGAGGCGTGGCGGCTGGCTGGAGGAGAGCAGCAGCAGGATTCCAGAGGTGAGACTGCATGAAACCAGAGGACTGCGACCAGGTGAGATCCAGAGTAGATATTTCCTGAGGCAAAGATGAGAGGAGCAATAAGTAACACGAAGCTTGGCAAACAGAACAAGAACATGAGCGAGCCAGACTATGCACCATGGGAGGAATAACGAACTGGCGTTGAGTGGAGGTCCAGGTGATCCTTAAGAGGCAACGGCGGTGATGAAGGTAAGTGGTGGCAGCTGGTCGTGTCTAGAACAGAGCAGATGGGGGAGGGGGAGAGTAGCTGGCAGAGGCACCATGTCACTTACCACGCCTTGTACCTACCTTCAGGTTCCATTCCACGGGTCCCGCTGGTTCCTTCTCATCAAGAGCTCTTTGACGTCATGACAGGCACTCGTTAAAGATTCTAAATTTTTTTAACTCTTTTACAAAATAAACAACCGAGATGATCAGAAAAGTAAACAAGCTGAACTTCCTAGTATTTTGTTCACAACAAATAGTAATTATTGAAATAACGTGTTTAATCATCCAAGTGAGATCAATCAAATTATTGATCTCAGACAGCTGGGCTGTGGTTTGTTCCAGAAACCAGGGTATTTGGGGTAAGTTAGTGAGTAACCTCAACCTTCAGTTAAAAAAAAAGATCTATCTTTAAAAGTATGTGAGTAATCATAGCAACGTAGTCTCTCTGCATGGTCTGTTGTGTAGCAGGTGATGTTCCAGATTGTTTTAGAGAGAGATCTGGGGCCTCATTTATAAACGTTGCGTACGCACAAAATAAGGCGTATGCCACTCTCTACGCAATAGTTGAGATTTATAAAAAGCAAACTTGACGGGAAAATGTGCGGTCCTTCACGCAAGCTCTGACCCAGGCGTACGCACAAAAACGGGTGAAATGAGAAACGGCGACACCGTCGGCAGATGGAAGAAACACGTGAAAGTGAAAATGACAACACTGCCTCTCATAAATAACATGAAGACTTCACAAAGCAAGTCTCACAATGAACAGCCTACATGAACACCCGTTTGATCGATCAGCAGTGAAACAAACAAAAGAAAAATCAAACGACAATTACAACAGAAATTCAAATGAACACTTACTTGCAAAAAGAAAAGTGAAATATGTTCTGCAATATTGGCATGTTGTGCAATTCATCCTCATAAATAATATAGTTAACAGAACGAAATAATGTACAAAACTGATATTCTCGTCAATGTGTCCGTCTGGAGGAGCAGATATAGTCAAAGTCAAAGTCAAAGTCAGCTTTACTGTCAAATATGCTGCATCCGTAAGACATTCAGCACAGATGAAATTGCTTTCCTCTCACCCCAAAGTGCAAGCAGCATATAAAATAATAAATAAATGACTTAAAAAATACATTCTTTTAAAAACAATAAAGCCGATAGAGCCGCTGCGTGTGCACGCGCCGCCAGATGCGTGCGAATCAGACAGACAGACAGACAGACGTATTAATTGTCCACTGGTGAAAGTTGTTTTCATAGTAAAACATTTCTTCGTAAGCTACAGAATTACGGTATTCATGCATATGCCTTTAGTTTGTTTTCTTTTTGATAAAACAATGGATGGCGTATGTCTCAACCATTCAGAAAGCAACAAGAAATTACATTTGCGCTGAACAATTTCCCATTTCCACGTGGATTATTACCGACATCTGTAGCTTGTCAGATGCAATTAAATGGATGGAAATAAAATGCTCCATCACAATGCGTAATGACGCACAATGGCTGATCTTGGATCTTAGAAGATGTGGCAAATGGAAGAATTGGGAGTGAACGCATCAGGACGAGTGGCTTATGAGCCGGTTCCGACTTCTTCGAGCCGTCCTGTTGGAGCTTTTGGGGGTGTGTCACCCGGTGCATCAGGTGCGTCGGTGTCCCCCCCGACACCCCCCACCCCCCGCCTCAGTCACTACTCCACGTAAAAGGGACTCCCCAATAATTGCCGCCACTCTCTCATCAAGAGGGGTCAGCTCCGGTGTCCCCTGTCCCCCACCCGTGGCAGACACACTCTAGCGATGCAGCGCCAGACGTTTTTTGCCCCGACTTTGATGTCCGTCTGTCACTGTTTGCCACTCACGTGCTTTTTCGGCATTAGTAATGCCCACACTGTGCCCTCCAAACAACATTTTTCTCCTCTTTTCCACCTCGCCAACGATAACTTCTACTTCACATCGAGTGAAGTTACGTTTTTTTTTATTTTCTCTGTGTTTGCCATGGTTTCGCTATCAATGAATATTCATTTGTGGGCGTTTCACGGACTATTTATGGGCAACTATGGGCGTGTCATGAAGCCGCAAAAGCTGCGCAGCATTTAGAATTGGTTGTGATTTATTAAGGGAAAGATGCGTATGATGTGCGTGCGCACGGTTTTATAAATCTGAATATTTCTGTGCGTACGCACGTCCTATGTTTCATCCGTACGCCACTTCTGACGCAAATCCTACGCAAGGTTTTATAAATGAGGCCCCTGATCATGGTGTGACATCTTCATAATGATTCAGTGGATGTGAAAACAGAAATCATACAGTACAATGACTTTTTTGGGGAAACTTTTTTAACTTTACATATTTTATGAGACAAACCTGGAGTCAACTCTGACCAAAAGGGGGCGTGTCTTATGTAAATGCAGACAGAAGGGAGTCTTCCAACATTTTCCAGTGCTGTCGCAGCAAAAGTGGTCTTTTCATCTTCATCCTACAGTAAATGTATACAGGTCTACCTTATATGGACATATAAGAGATACATCTGAATGCAGCGTATGGAACCTGACCGCCCAACACATCATCATCATCATCATCTTCACAGTCTGCCTGATGAAGAGGTGCACACGCTGTCACTCGTGTGATGCTATTCTCCAAGAATGTTAACCAAAAGAAGAGGCCCACAGGCCACGCCCATCTCAAACAGCTGATTGTGCCACGTCATGATGGGAAATGAGAAGAAGACAGTAGGCCAAAGAGGTCAAAGCATGTTTCTATTTACTGACAAAAAAGCAAAACCTATAGATGTATGTGGACAAAAAAAGGTTTCTCTTTCTTATTTACATCCGACTTATGATCATAAAATGTAATTAAAAAAGTTCTTAAGAAAAAATCTATTAATCATCAGCATTTGATCTGCAGAAAAGTTTTTGGATTTTGATATTTCTTTTGACATCTGTCCTAACAAAAAGAAGTGCTTGATCACGGTTGTCTGAAACAACATGGAGTAATAAATCAAAGAGCCAAATAATTTCAAGAAATATGGCACCTGGATTCCTCACTTTCTCCATCTGTCTGACGTCACCTGAATAACAGCAGAGATTTCTGACCTGCAGACAACTTGACCTCAACTTTCACCGCAGCTGATATCAGCTGAAGAAGGATATGGACCTGAATCTAATGTCTGCAGACATAACATGGAAGAGACTATAAACTGTTTTGAACCCAGAATATCAGCTGTTATTCAGCAGAAGAAGAAATACCAACCTTGGACAATCAACAGATTATGGACCCTTTTATTTTTCCCTTATAGCATTACTTCAATATATATATGAAAAAAAGAAAAGAAAAAAACAATATATATATAAAAAAAGTAAAACAAATGATTAATCACGTATTGAAAATGGTTAAATTGATCGATGTTTAATGATATTACTTCACTTGCTCCAAAAATTCATAAATTGATTCAAAAATCTTTCGTAATGTAGCATACTTTTGCACGTTTTTAACTTTTGATATTTAATGAAATTTTGCTATGAAAATTCCTGAAACAGTGTTATGTCTATTTTACTGATATAGTATTATTTATAATTATATGAATGACTTTTATAAGTAACATAATCTGCATGTATTTTAGATAACTGATCTGCATTTGTCATGTTGATTTCTAAAATAGTTATTTTTTACATAATAATTAAGTAATTCATCTTTGTCATGTGCTTTATTGATATTTCAAGATTCTTAATTCTGTCTGATAAAAACTGGGAACCGGATATTGATAAATCATGTAATAAAATGGTTATAGTATAACGGGGTGGGATTATATAAGTTCGCTTCCTTCCACTCCCTTTCAAGCAATATTTATTAATATGTCTAATTATCCTAAGTTTGATTAGTTACTGTATGAATGTATAACTGATGATTATATTGCTTTTGTGTATTATTTCTACTTAATTGCTTGAAATAAACCATTTCAAATCAAATCAAACAAATATTTCCTCCAACTTCAATGACATTTAATTAAATCTTTGCTCATCTCTGGTGTCTTTCTTTACTCTGATGGAGTATATGCACCTCAGCTGCTCTGAGTCTTCATGCATTTTATATCAAATAATATTTTCATATTTTGATTCTGCTATTGGAGAACTGTCCAAGGTGCTATGTGCCTTTAGCTATAGAGAGGCTGGGATGGATAGATGGATGGATGGATGGATGGATGGATGGAAGGATGGATGATGGATGGATAGATGGATAAATTACACATATTGTCTTTCTGAAATCCTCTTGTGATTACTGAAGATACACAGCAGGAAAAACCTTTAAATACCAGACAAGAAACAGAAAATTTGAAAACGCAAAACAAACAAAAATGTTTTTGCACGATTTTTATGTTCACACTTCTCTGGATAAAAATAAAGTTGAATTCTCTAGAAATATTTCTTTCACTCTCAAAGCAATCCTGATACACCTGTTTTACATTTTTCATTTATCTGCACTTGTTTTTTAATTCTTAATAAATTGATTCTTACAAAGTTCTGTTTTTTCTTTATAACTTTTCTTTATTAGCACAGTAATCCGGAAAACAAGACGACTGCCTTCTGAAACTAATAATGATTGAAGTCATCTTTAAGAAACCAGAAGAGCAGCTGAACAGCATCTGCAATCCTAAAATATAAAACATGAGAACAATATTATCTGTTGACCTGCCTTTCTCCAAATACAGTAAAATTCCAACCTTAAATTTGTCATTCAGGACTTTTTGCTTTTTCATATCTAAACAGTTTTCTGTTCTCCTGTGTTTCCCTCTTTCACCACAGGAGGTCGCTCTCTCACAGATCAACTTTGAATGTTTTCTCTATATTTCTTCTAGTTTTTAATCAAAAGTTTTATCAAAACCTGTAAAATGGTTACAAAATGTCTCAGAGATGCAGCTTTCTGCACATCATGTGGTTCTTATCTGTCAGCAGCAACAGTTGTAGCAAAAAAAATCAGTGAAGAAGCAAAAGTTCAGTCTCCTGTGGTCTTAAACTTTCTTCAGTCTGTGATGCAGTCAAGTTCAACCCTTGTGCTATCCTGGGCACCTTATCGCTGGGAGTTGGGTCATCTAGACCCACTAGACAGAGCGCTGCACCTTTTTTCATCAATGATTTGTGATCTTCACTGGTGTCCATGGATTACATGAAATCCTCTCCACCTTTATCCACCTTTGTCATGGTAGGGAGAACACGTCAATGGAAGGGGGTGGGGGGTCATAGGATAGCACAAGGGTTAAACCTCAAATCTGATTAAATACTAGATAATAATCAGCAGATTTTATGTTGGAGTCGATTTCAATGTGTAAACTTTAGAAAGTTGATTTGTTTTTTAAACGTAAAACATATTTTGGTTTTGTTTTTTAATGACTTTTTGGAAACAAATATTTATCTCACTATTGTTGATTTCTGAAAATTTAACGTCAAAGCAAAAACAAAAAACATATTCAATCATTTGTTTTTGGATCAAAGGTAGGCTTTTATAACATTTAATAAATTTCTTGTAAATGAAAAAAACATGAATTCAAGTTAACTTTGTGTTAAAAAATATTTTAGACAAACTCAGACAGAACGACCATCAAAGTCACAAAGTCAACTTGCTTTATCTTTGACCAACTGCAAACAAATCACGCAAAGACAAAAGGATGAAAAAATAGTCACAATTATTCCTGTTTAGAGAGGATTTTTCTAAACAGGACAAAAAAAATCGTAATTATTCATGTTGTGTATTTCAATAAAGACAGTTTTAAATGTTTATTAGCATCACTTTTTGACGGACAAAACAACAATAAAGGGATGAAAATGAAGATGAAAACGTCTCTGCCGTGACCTCAGCTAAGACTGTCTGCAGGAATCTGAGCCGCAAGACAAACAGGAAAAAGGGATGATGTGGAGTCATTTTGGCATAATCTCAGGAATAATCCATCCCTCCACTGTTATTGAGGCATCTGGATCAGAGAATCTGTTCAATGTTCAATTTTGTTTTCCTGTAACTCCGTCCTCCTCAGAGAAGTGGTGGTCTGCTGCAGATCCGGCTCTTAGACACTGAGATATCTACTCTAAACTCTTCAAATAGTAAAACTGCTGCAGAAAAACTTGAAAAGCATATTTTAGAATCAATCGTCCATCAGACCAAATGCTTCTTTCCACGTTGAGCTCTTTGTGATTTGTACTCAAAGAAACAAATCCTCATCTGAACCCTTCTTCCCTTCAAATAACATTCTGCTAAAACAATAACCTGATTTCCATCCTTCTGTGTGAAATCATTTCAGAAAATCCAAACAGTGGGATTAGTTTCTCTGATGTCTTTAAGATTTGAATAAAAAGGAAAAGTATTTCTGTTTATTCAGCTGGACTTTCATGATGGACTGCAGAGAATCTGAGTTTGTGTCAGGACCAGGTCTTGAGGACCAACAAAATATGACAGACCCAGGAGTAAGAACTTCAGAGTTTGAGGACCAGAGCAGGCAGGATTATGGCTGAAACTTGACACCAGAGGGCGCTGAGGTGGACTTGTGGGTGATGAGGTATTAGAGGAGGAGGGGAACGGAGCAGAGTCCAGAGCCGGTCTAGGAATGAGGAAGTCCGTGAACACAGAGTTTGTAGATGAGGAATGTCTTACTGCTTGGTATCTTGAGAGAATTTGGCAGTGAGAAAATGGAGGTCGCAGGCAGGTAAGTTGATTGTTGGAAGCTTGGGGCAGGCAGGCAATCTGAGAGCGTGGAGCAAAAGGCAGGCTTGCAGACAGACTGAAAACACAGAGCATGTGTAAGCTGGGAATCAGGCAGAAGACTTGACATTCCAGCAGTGAGTGGAGTTGCATGGCAGCAATATATACTCAGGTGAACAGGTGGAGTGAATCAGAGGTGACGAGCAGCAGCTGGGGGGGGGGGGGGGGGGGGCAGCTGCTGTCATGACAGTACCTCCTCTTCAACGACCGGCTCGTGCCGGTTGATCGGGATGGTCTCTATGGAACTCCGCGATCATGTTGGGGTCGAGAACAAATCGAGCAGGAACCCAGGAATGTTCCTCCGGGCCATAGCCCTCCCAATCCACCAGGTACTGCAAACCCCTTCCACGACGACGAGAATGGAGCAGCCGTCTCACGGTGTAGGCAGGACCCCCGTCGATGTACCGAGCTGGAGGCGGGGCATTGGCAGAAGGAACAAGGGGACTGGTCCTAACCGGCTTCACCTTGGAGACATGGAAAGTGGGATGTATGCGGAGGGGTCTGGGCAGACGTAGATGAACAGCAACTGGGTTGACCACCTTGGAGATAGGGAAGGGTCCAATGAACCACGGCGCCAGCTTCCTATTTTCCAAACGGAGGGGAAGATTAGCAGTAGAAAGCCATACTTTTTGGCCCACCTGATAGGAAGGAGCCGCAACTCTTCGTCTATTGGCAGTGGTACGGTAGGTTTCCACAGTCCTCAGGAGAGTCTGCCGGGCCCTGCGCCAGGCCTGCTGACATCTCCGGACAGAAGCATAGGCTGAGGGAACAGAGACCTCACCCTCCTGGGAGGCAAACAGAGGGGGCTGGTACCCATACACCACCTTGAAGGGAGACAACCCTGTGGCAGATGAAGGAAGAATGTTATGGACGTATTCCGCCCAGATGAGGTTACGGGACCATGAAGCCGGCTCTCGGGTGAAGAGGAGGCGGAGGCTAGTCTCCAACTGCTGGTTAAGCCATTCAGATTGGCCGTTAGACTGTGGATGGAAGCCAGAAGATAAACTCACAGACACTCCCAGTAGGCGACAGAACTCTGCCCAGAACTTGGCTGTAAATTGGGGACCTCTGTCCGAGACAATATCCCTGGGAATGCCGTGGATGCGAAATACATGGTTGAGAAGGGCCTCAGCAGTCTCCTTAGCTGTAGGGAGTTTAGGATGAGCAATGAAGTGCACCATCTTTAAAAACCGATCCACCACAGTTAAGATAACAGTCTTCCCGTCAGATGGTGGAAGCCCCGTGACGAAATCCAAAGAGATGTGGGACCAGGGTCTTCCAGGGACTGACAGCGGTTGTAGCAACCCGGCGGGAGGGGATGTAGAAGCTTTGACTTGAGCACACTCTGTACAAGCAGAGACATATTCAGTGATGTCTTTTCTCATGCTTGGCCACCAAAACCTCTGGCGGATAATAGCTAAAGTTCTCCTCTGACCAGGATGGCAAAACATGCGGGTGGAACCATTGTATTACCTTTGCTCTGAGATTATCTGGAACATAAATACATTCTGTGGGACCGGCTGATGGAGATTGGGAGCCCTGATTAGCAGATCGTACCTCCTCCTCAATATCAGTATATATTATTGCTAGTCGAGCAGAAACTGGCAAGATGAATTCCGGAGTCTCCTCCCGTGATGGGCAGGCATCCCTTCGGGATAGTGCGTCAGCCTTCGTGTTCAGAGAGCGTGGTCTATAGGAAAGAGAGAAATCAAACCGGTTAAAAAACAAAGCCCAGCGGGCTTGGCGGGAGTTAACCCTCTTGGCTGTTCTCAAGTACTCCAGATTCTTGTGATCTGTGAACACGATGAAAGGAGTTTCAGACCCTTCTAGCCAATGACGCCATTCCTCCAGGGCGTCCTTGATGGCCACCAACTCTCTATCCCCGACGTCATAGTTCCTCTCAGCACTCGACAAGCGACGAGAAAAGAAAGCGCACGGGTGGACTTTATTGTCCGGGCTCCGCTGAGAGAGGATGGCGCCAATCCCTGTGTCTGAAGCATCTACTTCTACAATAAACTGCATACCTGGGTCAGGTGTAATCAGAACAGGGGCTGAAGTAAAACGGTACTTTAATTCCTGAAAGGCAGACTCCGCTTCCTGGTTCCAGGAAAATGTCCTTTAGCATGAAGTCAAAGCATATAAGGGTGAAGCAATCTTACTGTAGTTCTTAATGAAGCGCTGGTAGAAGTTAGCAAATCCAAGAAATCGTTGAAGTTGTTTACGGTTCTCGGGTTTCGGCCACTCCAATACCGCCTGCACCTTTTTAGGATCCATCTTGACCCTCCCCTCTGAAATAACCAGCCCCAGGAACGAGGTAGTAGTGACATGAAACTCACACTTCTCTGCTTTGACATAAAGTTGGTTTTGTAGTAGTCTGAGAAGGACCTTGCGTACATGTTGGACATGCTCAGCCTTAGAACGTGAGAAGATCAATATGTCATCCAAATAAACAAATACGAAGTGGTTAATCATGTCTCCCAATACATCATTGACAAGGTTTTGAAAAACAGCAGGGGCATTAGTTAAGCCAAATGGCATGACCTGATATTCAAAGTGGCCTGAAGGCGTGTTGAAGGCTGTTTTCCACTCATCCCCTGCCTTGATCCGGACCAGATGGTAGGCGTTGCGTAGATCCAACTTGGTGAAAATACTGGCACCCTGGAGAAGTTCAAAAGCAGATGACATTAGGGGCAGAGGATAGCGGTTACGGATGGTGATCTCATTGAGCCCTCTGTAATCAATACATGGTCTCAGGCCCCCGTCTTTTTTCTTAACAAAGAAAAAACCAGCCCCAGCAGGAGAGGAAGAAGGCCTTATGAGTCCAGCAGCCAGCGACTCCTTGATGTAAGAGTCCATGGCTAGCCTTTCAGGAGCCGAGAGTGAGTATACATGGCCTCGGGGAGGTGATGTGCCTGGTAAAAGTTCAATGGAGCAGTCATATGGACGATGAGGGGGTAGAGCAGAGGCTTTTAACTTGTTGAATACTTCCTTAAGGTCATGATAAACATCAGGTACTTTTGTGAGATTTAGGTATTTGTCACCTGTGGTCCTGTTATGGTCTGAGGATGGTGGTGTTTTCATAGCGCCTTGACAGTTATTGTAGCAGCCAGTATCCCAAGTCAGGATCCGACCTGACCGCCAATCAACCTGCGGATTGTGTTGTTGCAACCAGGACAGACCTAAAATCACATTAATGTCAGTATTTTTGAGAACATGTCAGGGACAAAAGTCAGGGACCTGTTTGCAGAAGTGACTTGAATGCAGTTTAACTGTGTGTGTATTCAAGTTAATGGGCTCTGAATGTGTACGGGGGGAGGGAATAACTCAGCCAGTTCAATGGTAATTCAGCTGATAACTACTCTGATGGATGAACTTAACTGTTGCAACGTAGTAACATTTAATATATTATTTGCTTTTGATGCAAGCAGTCAGCAATTCAATTTTATATAAAAACATGTAAAGGCAAGAAATTCTAATGAAGTTACAATTAATTTATGCTCCACACATCTAAAATGTAATGTATTTAATGTGTTTATTGTGAAAATGAATCACTCAGACACCAGAAGGATGCTCTATCCAGATGTCTGTGTATTTGTTGGTGTGAGGGTCATTGAAAGAGGAATGTTGAGTTACAAAGAATTACCAGTTAAACACTGTTGGATAAATGGTGAAAATATTCCTCTCCAGCATCAACCTCACTGCCTGTCACTGAGTGGTTGTGTGTGTTAGAGAAAGGGTCAGTGTGTGGTGTGGCTCTTTGACTCTCACAATGAAAAAATTCGGCTCTTGGTGTCAAACTTGTTCGCCACCCCTGTTCTAAAGTGTATTACAGTATGCAATGGAGCTACAATTTTGTTTTTTAAGCTCAATTACACCAATTAAACTCGGACATATGGCCGTTGAGGTTGTTCTTGATACTTAGATGGAAAACTTCGAATAAATGGATGTTCTGAGTTATTATGGTATGCCAAATGGGGAAACATTATGGCAGTTAAGCTCGTTCGTAGTCCTGTCGTTGGAAGCTTTGAATTAATGGATGTTACCTAAGCTCGTTAAATAGTATACCATATGAAATAACGTTTATGGCCGTTAAGCTCGTTCTTGGTATTTGATGGAAGCTACGAATAATGGATGGTACTTAAGCATGTCTGGCATGCTTTTGGAAGCTTGGATTGGATGTTAGGTAGTGTCTTCATACGGGTCGTTCTTGGCGGTTCAAATTATAGTTCCTTACAGCGTTTTACGGATGTGGGTTTATGTTCTTAAAAATCAGGTATGAGTGATTCTTATGTTGGCTCCCTGCTTTGTTTTGTTTCGTTTTTCTTTTGTTTGGCTCTCTCTCTCTCTTTGCACATAGTATGTTCCTCTAGTGGTTTCACGAACTGGAGCGGCCCAAAGGTCAAAGGTGCTGGGTCACACATAGCAGTTCCACTAGATAGTGTGTCCCCTTCGAGGCACTGTACTCGAATCGGGGCGGCCCAACGGTCAAAGGTGCCGGGTCACACATAGCAAATCCATTAGATAGTGTGTCCTCTTCATGGCGCTGTACTCGAATGAGGGCGGCCCTACGGTCAAAGGTACCGGGTCACACATAGCATATCCATTAGATAGTTTGTCCCCTTCGTGGCACTGAACTCGAATAGAAGAAATAAAAAGAAGGGGGCAGCCCAACAGTCAAAGGTGCCGGGTCACACATAGCAGATCCATTAGATAGTATGTCCCCTTCGTAGCGCTGAACTCGGATAAAAGAAATGAAAAGAAGGGGGCGGCCCAACGGTCAAAGGTGCCGGGTCACACATAGCAGTCTTACTTGGAAATGGAATGAAATGAAATGAAATGAAATGAAATGAAATGAAAATGGAATGCCGCCAAAACACACATCATCTTATGACACACTGATTATACATTTACATTCTTTCTTCTTTCTTCTTGATGATCTTTGGTTTTGGGGGTTTTTACCCTAAAGTTTATGGAAGTTATTTCATGGAATTGTACGGAGCCTTATGCCAATCAAAGTTTGTGAATGCCAACTAAGATGTAAATTAAGTATGTGAAAATAAATGTATTCTACTGCAAGAGTTTTGTCTGACTGAAAATTGCGAACAAGTTCGCCTTTCAGGCACCCAAAACTCTGCAGTCTCTTCCCCCCCTAGGGCAGTAAGTAATTAACTCACCTGTTCAGCATCCTATTTAAGTTCAGGTGTGCAGCCGTTCATTCTCTTTCTTACCGCAGCGCCGCATTCATCGCCCCACCCTCCTCCCCGGCTTCCACCTGTGGGCTCCGTTCGGGGTTTTTATCCTAATGTTTATGGAAGTTATCTCATGGAATTGTACGGAGCCTTATGCCAATCAAAGTTTGTGAATGCCAACTAAGATGTAAATTAAGTATGTGAAAATAAATGTATTCTACTGCAAGAATTTGTCTGACTGAAATGTGGAGCTGGGTGTCATCTGCATAGCATTGGAAATGAATGTTGTGCTTGCGGAAGAGAGAACCAAGAGGGAGGGTGTAAATGATGAAGAGAAGGGGACCTAGGACAGAGCCCTGGGGAATACCAGCAGAGAGTGGGAAGGTGTTTGACATGTGAGATTTAATCTGGATAAATTGACTGCGGCTTGATAGATATGAGGAAAACCAGGACAGATGGGATGTGAAATGCCAAGATTGAAGTCTGTGAATAAGAATATTGTGGGAAATTGTGTCAAAAGCAGCCGTTAAATCAAGAAGAATGAGAATGGACAGTGAACCCGAGTCAGAAGTTAGAAGGTGTTCATTTGTGATTTTTAAAAGTGCTGTTTCTGTTCTATTGAGTGGGGGGAAACAAGATTGAAACTGTTGGTAGATATTGTCAGTGGAAAGGTGAGCACGGAGCTGAGATTGGGTGAAGATTATTGAACTTGTTTGGGTCAAGACATGGTTTTTTCTGAACTGGAGTATTAGAGGATATTTTGAGAGGATGTGGAACAGTAACGCACATAAGAGAGGAATGAATAATGTTGGTTAGAGATGGCAGAAGAGAAATGAGACAGGATTTAACAAGAGATGGAATGGGATCAAGTTTACATGTGGAGGGTTTAGAGCTGATGATGAGGTCAGAAATGGTTTGGACAGAAGGAAGGGAAAAACTTGAAAAGGTTGTAGAAACCCAGAAAGGAGTGAAGGTGTCCACACCAGAGACTGCAGAAACTGCAGCTCGGCATGTGAGGTGTTGATGGATGGTGGTGATCTTTGAAACAAAGGACATTAGAGCATTGCAAAAGTCAGGTGAAAAGAGAAGATTAGGAAGAGAATCAGGGGTTTCGTTATGTTGGTGGATGAGAGTTGGAAAACAGCAGTGAGATGTTGTTGGTTTAGAGACTCTGACACATAGCTGGATGTTGAGGTTCTCCTTAGGACCAAGATGGATCAGGACTGGATCCATCATAAGGAACAGATCCTGGTAGATGTTCTGGATATCAATGTAGGGAAGCAGATGTAGATGTTTGGACATGTTAAGAGGGGGAACAGTGATGATGATGGTGAAAGGATGCTGAGGTTAGAGTGTGATGGATGGCTACGCTGCCATCCCAGCAGAGCTGTAACCTCCTGCACTGTACACTGATTTGTTTTCTTTATTTTTTGGTCATATTATGCTGCCTATGCTCTTTGACATGCTTATTTTTCTAGTACAAAACAAACATTTGGTTTATAATCTTTTTATTTATTTTTATTAGTTTTTCTATCTCTTTGGCTCATTTCTTGGAACAGAAATTACATTCTCAAAGCTCTCTGAGCTTCTGCTAAAACAGGTGAGTGTAGATGGGTGTGTGATTGTGGCCCTGTGACAGACTGGCAACCTGTCTAGGGTGTCCCCTGCCCTCGCCTGTACGTGGCTGGATAGGCTCCAGCAGCCCCATGACCCTGAAGGGGAGACTGTAACTTGGCTCAAAGTAGTCTATTACCACAAACATGTAGAGTTTGTACAGATAGCCCTGATGTCAGAGTAGTTTTACTTCAATAACATCACTTAAGTCAACAGAAAAAAATAAACATTGGAAAAAGGACTCAGTGTCTAAAACTAAACTGTTTATGCAGCAAAAATATAAATGTTTAAGTTTGGTGTCGTAGAAGTCAAAGGATAACAGAGCCAAGAGAAAAAGGGAAGAAGTGTCTAAGGTTAATTTCTAAGGGGTCATTTTTGTCCAGCCCTATTTCATTAGTTTTTTTTTTTTTAATAATTCTGTTAATCAACAACTCAAAAGTAATAGCTGATTTTAATTATTAAATTTTCAATGCATTTTAATTTATTGTTACTTTTGAACATTTCAAGTCATTTCAGTGAGCATTGAGGACTTTCTTTAACTGAGGGGTACCAACAATTTTTTCCACCACTGTATGTAAATTAGGGAAAACCCAACAGACTTAATAAAAGAGGAGGCGACAGGAATATGCGCCAGAGCGGAGAGAGATTGTAACTGGGTATTATTCTCTGTTCGTTCTCCTAAGGTACCTTGGCCTGCTGTCTTTCTTTCCTTTTGATGTTATTCTGATGTTGCAGGTTGTTTTAACCCAACAAATCCAGACTTTAACCCCTGTGCTGTCCTTGGCACTTTACCGTTGGGAGTTGGGTCATCTAGACCCACTAGACAGAGCGCTGACCTTTTTTTTTTTCAATGATTTGTGATCTTCACTGGTTCAATGGATTACATGAAATTTTTCCACCTTTATCCACCTTTGTCATGGTAGGGAGAACATGTCAGTGTAAGGGTGGGGTCATCTAAGATAGCACAAGGGTTAAAAATAATTAAAAATGATTCTTGTGCTAGATTTGGATCTGCAGAGGTTGCCCCCACCCCCCGTCCATCAGATGGAACAGAAATTAACCGAAAAATAGAACTGGACTCAGAAAGAGAGAAAGAGACATTTTTAGCACTAATGGAAGAGTCAGCACACTAACATGCATGGGTGGAAAGCAGTTTCTGAACCAGAGCCACAGAAAAGTCACTTTTAGATTCAGGAAGAGGCATCAGACAAACACAAAAGCCTCCATGTGTTGGACCTCACAAGCCCCCATCAGAACCACATCCTGATGAGGAGACAGCAGCTTAAAAACAGTTCCAACATTTGTTTTCTCAGAAGAACTTCATCAAGGTGAAACTGCATCCAAATGTTGTGATCAGAGTCTGAAGGTCAGAAGGTGGGGGGGACTTCCAGGAAAACCAAAGTGAAACTAAAAAGAATAGTTTTTCCAGACGTTTCCATGAAAGGCCTTAGAGCTTTGGTTCATGAAGGCTTCATTCAAATGTCTCTGAGTTCCACTAGAAAGATTCCAGCTGTTTCTTTTTCTTGTTTCCTGGTTTGGTTCCTGCAGACAGACTTTATCAGCAGAGAAATGTAGGAACAATGTTCTTTATGATTAAAAACCAGACAAATTTACTTATTTACGTCGTTAATCTCATTTTGTTTCTTGTCAACTTTTTGTTATGTTCGAATTTTCAACTTTCAAGCTTTGATTTTTCTTCCTGGTTTTATTTAATGCTCAGTTTGATTATTGCCTTCCAGAGTGAACCAAAATAGACAGAGAGAGAGATTCTGCTGAGTCATGGAAACTGCAGAGAAATAAATCTGATGATGATATGAGGAAGAGTAGAGGAAGCTAGACTGAGGTCAGAGGTCAGACATTTGTGAACAACAGTTTGGTTTCATGGTGAGAAAGAACCTCAGATGTTTGTGTAACAGGGTGAACTTTTATTTTTTGCTGGTTTTTTATCCTGAGGCCCCTGAAGGGGCCACCTAATTATTGGACACAGGTGTGCACTGGGGGCGTGCCCATGAGACATGAGACTTAGGTGCGCTAAGCAAGGAGCAAGAGGGAGAGAGAGGCTCGGAAGGAGCCGCTCCAAAGGAGCAGGCTCTGGACAGCAGCAACACAAGAGAAGCTCTCTCGACAGCGAGCACACGGCGGGGGGTGCGGCTTCCACCTGTTTACGTGGACGAGCGGAGCCACCGGAGCCACCGGAGCAGCGCCGGCCCGACAGCAAAATACCGCGCTTGGAGTGAGGCATCTCCGGGTGAAGTGGCGGTGGAAGACGTCCCGAAGGAGACGCCCCTGTGGATGGATGAGCGCTGACCGGCACCGGAGGAGCAGCTGAGCCAGGAGCCAGACAGGATTCAGAGGGGGAAGCGACGTCGGAGCGCAGAGGGGTGTGGTTGTGACCCGCCCCTCTTCGAGGTAAGTACCCCTCTGCTGTTTTTATCTGTTCTTTTACCCAAGAGACCTTTTTGTATAGTCACCAGAGCCGCATTTTAACTATTGCATGTTGTTTATTTTTTTACTAATTGTGTGCGTTATTTAGTGGGTTTTATTGAGCCTGGTGTTTTAGTTTTTTATGGACTTCTTGGGTTTTTACTTTTTAGACGGAGGCTCCTGGCTCTAACGGATGGACAGAACAACGGACTCCTCCAATATTGCCCCCCTCAAATAAACTCTTCTTCTGCTCCCTGTGAACTGTGGTCCTGGGTGTCCTGTCTCTACAAAGGTCCAAATCTAAGAAATCTGTGAGGCTACAAAATTGGCGTTGTCGGCAGGATTTTGATTCTTGTGTGGAGTCGGAACCCGGATATTTGAAGACTATAGTGCTCAACCCCATCAAAAAGTAAAATGATGATGCCCTTGTTCCCTGGTGCACCTTGGGTGCCAAAATTTGGTGGGTTGAATAGCGAACATGGATATGGTGTTTGGGAAGTACTGGAGGATCTGATGCCGTTTGTGAGGGCAAACAGTGCAACAGGAAACAGGTGCTCTACCAGGAGAGCCTGGACCATGTGTGGCAGCCCAGGTATGAAGCACCCAGAAGGAACCAGAGAATAGGTTGAGATCGTTTCGGCCCCAAGGCCTCTAATCATTCGCTTTACCAGATAAAACTGCGAGACTTCGAGCGCCAGCTATCCTGGATCTTTTCCAGACTGGACTACTGTAACTCTCTGTACAGTGGTATAGATCAGTCTCTGCTCCGCCGTCTCCAGCTGGTTCAAAACTCAGCGGCCCGCCTGTTAACGGGGACCAGACGCTGTGAGCATATAACCCCTATATTACGCTCACTTCATTGGCTGCCGGTGTTTTTTAGAATCACTTTTAAGATTCTACTTTTGGTTTTTAAATGTCTGAATGGTCTGGCACCTCAGTATCTTTCTGAGCTTTTGCATGTTTATCGTCCTTGTCGAGTCCTTAGGTCTGAAGATCAAATGCTTTTAGCGGTTCCCAGGACTCTGCTTGTGACTCGGGGAGACAGAGCCTTTTCAGTTGCAGGTCCTAAACTCTGGAATGCTCTCCCTTTTTCTGTGAGGTCTGCCAGAACTGTCAGTAATTTTAAGACTCTTTTAAAAACACATCTTTTTACTCAGGCTTTTAACTCCAGTGAGCATATCTAGTGGGCCAGCTTGTTCATTTTATTAGGGCCCGAGCACGGAGTGCAAGGACCCTATTGTTTTTCGAATGTTTATTATTATTATTATTATTATTATTATTATTATTATTCTACCGGAAAAGTGGCCATTTTGAGGCCTTTAACATACCCCAAAACTCACCAAATTTGGCACACACATCAGGAGTCGCGAAAAATTTCGTATTTTATAGGAGATTGGGATGGGTGCACAAAAACGGCTCAACAGCGCCACCTACAATGACTTTTGTCCCGACGCCCCGCATATGCTTCAACGTACAAGTTTGATTTTTTAAGGGCATGTTCATCAGATGGAAACCTACAAAAAAGTCTGTAGGTACCAAGCTGTCAGTCGCACAGGAAGTCTGCTATATTGATGTCAATATGTCATTTTTGCTGTATTTTGGTCATTTGCAGGCCTCGTTCTAGAACGAACTCCTCCTAGAGATTTGTTAATAATGACTCCAAACTTTGGTTTTGTAAACTAGACCCATGTCCGATGTTAAATTGTGAAGCGTTTTAGTTTTTATGGATGTTTGTGACCGTGGCGGCGCGTCAAAATTGGAGGTCGTTTCGAAAACACGCCATGAAAAGAAAAATGGCCATTACTCAGCGATGCATACTCCAATCTGATTCAAAATTGATGTGCATGATTGTAGTCTGACTCTGAACACATCTGCAGTGAAAGAATCTAGAACAGGTGTAGCGCCACCTGCTGGCAACAGGAAATGACATGTTTGACTTGGAGCATCACTGCTCCAAGTAGGATGAGCCGACACAGCTGAAAATGACGTCCACCTGTTGAAAAGCCATTGAAGTTTACTCCGATAAAAAAAACATAACTTTCAACGCAGGGGTGTGGTCGTGACAGAGCGGCAAAGTTGGGCCTCTCACCATGCACACAAAAGTTGCTCTCACGTGCACATTCCTTGTCCGATCTCACTGAAATTAAATAGATTTGATTGAGCTTCCATTCTGAACTCCTGGATATGACAATCTTGGACGAGCTCCATAGCGCCACCTAGTTATTTAAAAAAACGTTTTTTGTCGCATTCCGCCCTGTATTTTCTCTGTGCTTTGTCCAACGTTCATGAAATTAAAACTGGAGATACTCAGAAGGGTCTTCTCTCATGATCTAAAGTTTCATGGGTGTAAACCTGACGGTGCCTGCACAAGCCACCGCCAAACAGGAAGTGGTTGATTGCATTGCAGTCAGACAATTAAAAATTCATAAAAAATCAGCCGTTTGACTCTGGAAGCTAAGATTTCAGAATAAGGTGCCTCTTAAATATCTCCACCTTAGATACACAGCATCCGCATGGGTGCACAAAAACGGCTCGATAGCGCCACCTACAATGTTTGTTTTTGCGAGCCCCGCCATGTTCTTTAATGTACAAGCTTGATTTTAACAGGGCATGTTCATCAGATGAAAACCTACAAAAAAGTCTCTTGGTACCAAGCTGTCACTCGTACAGGAAGTCTGCTATATTGGTGTCAATATGTCATTTATGCCGTATTTTGGTCATTTGCAGGCCTCGTTCTAGAACGAACTCCTCCTAGAGATTTTGGAGTAACGACTCCAAACTTTGGTTTTGTAAACTACACCCATGTCCGATGTCAAATTGTGAAGCATTTAAGTTTTTACGGATGTTTGTGACCGTGGCGGCGCGTCGAAATTGAAGGTCATTTCGAAAACACGCCATGAAAAGATAAATGGCCATTATTCAGCCATGCATAATCCAATCTGATCCAAAATCGATGTGCATGATGTAGTCTGACTCTGAACACATCTTCAGTGAAAGAATCTTGAACAGGTGTAGCGCCACCTGCTGGCAACAGTAAATGACATGTTGGACTTGGAGCATCACTGCTCGAAGTAGGATGAGCCGACACACCTCAAAATGATGTCCACCTGTTGAAAAGCCATTGAAGTTTACTCTGATAAAAAACTATAACTTTCGATGCGGGGGTGTGGTGACGGAGCGGCAAAGTTGAGCGTCTCGCCATGCTCACAAAAGTTGCTCTCAAGTGCACATTCCTTGTCCAATCTCACTGAAATTAAATAGATTTGATTGAGCTTCCATTCTGAACCCATGGATATGACAATCTTAGACAAGCTCCATAGCGCCACCTAGTTATTTCATAGGGCACATATGTATTTCATAACTTATTTTTTAACTATCAACACCAAATTTCACAGACATACATGTCCAAATGTTCCCTGAATATTTTCACAATCATACAATGAACTGCTGAAGTGTAAGGATTTATTTCATTCCACTTGTTTTAAACAGCCTGTCTTGAGGAAAATAAGCAGCAGACATTCACAGCATTACAGCTGTCACCAGGGTGTCAAATGCCCCCCCGCCCCCACCCGCCCCCACCCCACACACGCAGCTAAGGGGTCAGGTTAATTAGCAGAACAATGCTGACCTCTTCAGGGAATTCAAGGGGTATTTATTTCACATTTTAAACTAATAGAGCAGTGTCATGAAAATGGAACAACAGTAAGCAAAATAAAAAATGAAAATGGTTAGAACAATAAATAGAAGTAAATTGTGCAAACAGTGCAATTTTCTTCTATCACCATTCATTTTAACCATGTGTCTGAGACTGTAATTATACTGAACCTTTGTGAAAACTGTTTTACGTAGCCCTTGATTTTATAGAAATTGGCATACAAGGTTCTATTGAAATGGATTATGGAGAACTTTATGTTTACAATATTAAATTGATTCTCTTTATATTATTATCACTATAGAAAAACATTTACTTCAGGATCAATATCAACATCTTTCAGATCTTTATCATTGGTGTGAGATGCTGACAGTTCTAGTTCATCATACTCTGCTATCTTGTCTAACAGATAGCCGCATTCAACTTGTCTAAGGAAAGTATTTGATTCCGTGATGTAAAGTCCATATCTCACTCATAGTTGTATATATCAAGGTTTTGGTGTCCTGGTATAAGGGTGGTTGGTCAACTTGTTATTCGTTTGGTAAACAATATCCCCACTTTGTCTTACTGCTTTTAATTCTGTCAGTAAACAAATTAAATGATCTCAGCAGGTCTTTTAATGACAGCAATGAAATGCACAGGAAAGTTTTTCAAAACAGTAACAATAAGTCTTCATAACAGTCTGGAGTATATGCAAATTGGTATTATAAAACTTCAGAAGTAACTTTTCCAATATCTAATATTGTTTTTACTCTCCAACCTTTTGGTCAGCTTTACAGTGAGTGATGAATCCTGTTTGTCTATTGATCATAGCAGGAGCCCCGTCTGCAGTCACTGCTACCAGCTTTTCTAATGGTACCTTTTTCTGCACAAACACTCCTTCACCATGTTATACATTTCAACTCCTCTTGTAGTTGTCTGTTAGGGCAGATGTGTCAAGAGTTCTTCTCTTGTGGAAACCAAAAGCTATGCTTTACTGTTGCCGTCCACAGACTCAACACACTGGACGTTAAACCACCTGCACCTTGCAAGATCCCGGTCCAGCTAATTGGCCACGTTATCAGACATAGCTGACACTCATCTAGACATTGTAGTGGAAATTAGAAGAGTTCAATTGTTCTCATCCTTAGGGACAGTGATAGCAGTTATCATCATTGCTTGTTCCTCAATCTGATAAAAACCTTCTTCTCCTTGATGAGAAAATGAGCAGGTCTAAACAAGGCTTAGGTTTAAGAATTTCTTTCATGCTATATGCAAATGTCTTTGTCCCTAAAGGCAAAAGATTACAGTCCCCCCCCCCCCCCCCCCCCACACACAGGCTGCTGTCATGTTAACAGTAGCTTGGAGCTCCAGAATGGACAAGAAAGAACGGCGAGCATGGCTCGAGCGGGCTTTGCTTTGGGGCTTCGCCCGTGCCAGGCGGTCGCCCGTGCTCGGGCCCGCTAAATGCTACTTGTAGCTTTAATTAATCTTATTCTTTTATTGTTTTATTGCTTTTATTGTTCAATTGATTTTATTGTTTTATTAGGGCCCGAGCACGGAGTGCAAGGACCCTATTGTTTTTCGAATGTTTATTATTATTATTATTATTATTATTATTATTATTCTACCGGAAAAGTGGCCATTTTGAGGCCTTTAACATACCCCAAAACTCACCAAATTTGGCACACACATCAGGAGTCGCGAAAAATTTCGTATTTTATAGGAGATTGGGATGGGTGCACAAAAACGGCTCAACAGCGCCACCTACAATGACTTTTGTCCCGACGCCCCGCATATGCTTCAACGTACAAGTTTGATTTTTTCAGGGCATGTTCATCTGATGGAAACCTACAAAAAAGTCTGTAGGTACCAAGCTGTCAGTCGCACAGGAAGTCTGCTATATTGATGTCAATATGTCATTTTTGCTCTACTTTGGTCATTTGCAGGCCTCGTTCTAGAACGAACTCCTCCTAGAGATTTGTGAGTAATGACTTCAAACTTTGGTTTTGTAAACTTGACCCATGTCCGATGTTAAATTGCGAAGCGTTTTAGTTTTTATGGATGTTTGTGACCGTGGCGGTGCGTCAAAATTGGAGGTCGTTTCGAAAACACGCCATGAAAAGAAAAATGGCCATTACTCAGCGATGCATAATCCAATCTGATCCAAAATTGATGGGCATGATTGTAGTCTGACTCTGAATACATCTACAGTGAAAGAATCTAGAACAGGTGTAGCGCCACCTGCTGGCAAGAGGAAATGACATGTTTGACTTGGAGCATCACTGCTCCAAGTAGGATGAGCCGACACACCTGAAAATGACGTCCACCTGTTGAAAAGCCATTGAAGTTTACTCTGACAAAAAACCATAACATTCTAATCAGGGGTGTGGTCGTGACAGAGCGGCAAAGTTGGGCGTCTCGCCACGCACACAAAAGTTGCTCTCACGTGCACATTCCTTGTCCAATCTCACTGAAATTCAATGGATATGATGAAGCTTCCATTCTGAACCCATGGATATGAAAATCTTGGACGAGCTCCATAGCGCCACCTAGTTATTGAAAAACACAGTTTTTGTCGCAATTATCCCTATCTTTTCTCTGCGCTTCGTCCGACGTGCATGAAATTAAAACTGGAGATACTCAGAAGGGTCCTCTCTCATCATCTAAAATTTCATGGGTGTCAATCTGACGGTGCCTTCATAAGGCCCCCCCAAACAGGAAGTGGTCAATTGCACTTACTCATAAAACAAAGCTTCATAGCAAATCAGCCGTTTGTCTCAGGAAGCTGAGATTTCAGAATAAGATGCCTTTAATAATTTCTAGCTTTGATATGTAACACTACAGGGTCTACGAGAAACTTCATCACTTGATTTTTTTAATTAAATTTTGGACTAAACAACTATTATTATAATAACTTCTGTTTGGGTTATCAGTACCGACAATTCCACTTTCATAGGCATTTATGTGCTACTGCTTCCTAAAAAAATTCAGAATAATTGAAGTTACAGGTGACGTCTGAGAGAGCCGTAGATCCAAAAAGGTCCGAATACGTCTTTTTAGGCAAAACTGCAAACACCTATTTTTTTTCATAACTTATCCTTCAAATATCAACACAAAAAAATAGAAAACGGTAGGGATCTGTGTTTGCTGCCTTCCATATTTCTTTCAGACTTCTAGGTGAAACAGATGTATTTATTATAAATATTTTACATCACAAAATCTGTGCTTTTTCCGTCTGGACTCCAAACAAGTGTGTTTTATTATAACTTATGTTTCAACTATCCACACCAGGTTTTACAAGCATATACCTGAACATGTCTGAGTGGTCGCTGGATATTTTTTACAGATATAAAATAAACTGGTCATCTGTAAGATGTATTTTCCTCTAACATGCTCCAGCCGTTTCCTCAGTCTGCTCTGCAGCAGGAGTCAAATTTCACTCCCCCCCTCCCCCCCGCTGCCTGTTCATATGCTAATTACCCAGGACTGTCAAGATGACAAGAGTTTAGCCACACTGAAAGACTGCTTTTTCATTTGTTTTGCATGTCTTTTATACATTTTTACTACTAATCATTGCTTTTTTAGTCATCTAAAATGCAATTAACTCAATATTTTATCTTTTTTTTTTTTTTACAAACAAAACATATGAATGTGCTCCAAAACAAAACACAACTCTCAGTACAGTTCTACAGATGTAACATAAGACAGTAAATGTCTCTTTTATCCTTTTTTAATCAATGCTGCAACTTATTTCCTTTCTATAAATCCAATAAAATTGAACTACAACAGCAACAAAAAGTACAACTGATAACAAATTTCTCTAAAAAATGATGTATATATATATATATATATATATATATATATATATATATATATATATACATAGCACCTTTAAACACCAAACAAATAACAAATCCTCCCAATAAAAGCACAAAAAAATGGAACACAAAATGTGAAACACACACACTCAAATGTTAAAAACACACCTGTTAGCTGCAAAAATGTCCACAAGTCAACATGTACGCAATACAGATAGTGTTCACACATCCACACTTGTGACTTCAAACCAACTAGTGTGAAATATTTCAGTCAGACAACTCTTTGCAGTAAGAAATATTTATTTGACATTTTCCACATACTTTAGTTGGCATTCACAACTTTTGGTTTGGCATAAGGCTCCGTTCAATTCCATGAGAGATTTCCATAAAACTTTTTGGGTAACAAAACCCCCCTTTACGGGGCCCACAGGTGGAAGCCGGGGAGGAGGGTGGGGCGAAGAATGAGCGCTGAAGGTAAGAAAGAGAATGAACGCCTGCGCACCTGGGCTTAAATAGGACGCTGAGCAGGTGCGTTAATTGACTGGACCGCCCTAGGGTAAGCTGGGAACCCTGCTACGAGTTGTCGCCCGAAATACGATTACATCGTCATTTCATTCATTCACACAAACTATTAGTGCAAAGGTGAGCTAGCACCTGTGCTCAGGTGAGTGTTCATGTTCTTCTAAAATGGATGGTGGAATGTGAAAAGAAGGAGGGAGAGTGACCAGCCATCCCCACACCAAGGCCCCCGCTGCAACAGCCGCGGCAGCCAGAACCCCCCAACACCACACGGCAGCAGGTAGAGAACATCCAGAGTGGAATTCTAACAATTGCCAGTACAACCTTTAACAAAAGAAGCGTCAGCAACTTCTCTGCATTGCAGAACATTTAACAATGCATTGCAAGTGTCTTTGGACACTGACGATGAGTCATCAGACATACAGGAGCAATGCCCTCATACTTTTCAAAATCATCCTTGTATCCAAAATATCCCACAGAAATTGTGGCTGTGCTGAAACTAATCTATATCCTACAGAGGCAGATCTTAACCATTATTTATGAATGCAATAATCATTATGCAAAATGCAATTAACTTTAAATTTTATCTTTTTTTTACAAACACAACAAAAACCAACCTCAGTACACTCCTACAGATGTGACATAGGATGATAAATATCTCTTACATCCTTTTTTTATAATCAATGCCGCAACTTCTTTTCCTTTTTATACATCCAATGATATTAAACTACAAATCAAGAAACACAACTGATAACAAATGTCTCTTAAAAATGATGTGTATATTTGTAGCACCTTAAAAACACCAAACAAATAACAAATGCTTCCCATTTAAAGCACAAAAAATGGAACACAAAATGTAAAACACAAATTAGAAATCAACATTTTAAAAAGATAATTTTTTTCAGCAGCTTTTTAAAATAAATCACAGATTCAAACAACTGTTTGGTTGCTTAGAGCTCTAAATATAAAAACAATGATTTTACAGCGGGGAAAAAAAGTATTGAACACGTCAACATTTCTCTCAAAAAACATATTTCTAATCGAGCTATTGACATGAAATTTTCACCAGATGTCGGCATCAACCCAAGTAATGCACACATAGAAAGAAATCCAAACATTTATGTCCATAAATGAAGTTATGTGTAATAAAGTGAAATGGCACAGGGAATAAGTATTGAACACATGAAGAAAAGGAGGGGTAAAAAGGTCTGGCAAGCCAAGAAAGCAGCTGGAGTTTGTCAGTATTCAGAAGGTAACCTGCCCCCTATTGGTGCAAAGTAATATCAGCTGGTATAGTCCTGATGCCTTTTAAAAAGGTTTCTCACCAGCAAGGTGTTAGACAAGAAGCATTGCATGATGGGTAAAAGCAAAGAGCTGTCCAAAGACCTACGCAACCTTATTTTGCAAAACACACTGAAGGCATTGGTTACAGGCGCATGCAGCTGAGGTTGTCTATGATTTTCACAATAGGAGTCATTATGTGTCCAGAGCCAATCACTTCTGCACATAAGGCCTGCTGGTGAATGAAGCAGCAGTAATGCAGACATTTTGGAAAGTCTGGGTCAGCTTTACAGTGAGTGATGAAACCTGTTTGTCTATTGATCATAGCAGGAGCCCCGTCTGCAGTCACTGCTACCAGCTTTTCTAATGGTACTTTTTTCTGCACAAAAACTCCTTCACCATGTTATACATTTCATCTTCTCTTTTAGTTGTCTGTTAGGGCAGTTGTGTCAAGAGTTTATCTCTTGATGTTAATATAAACCAACAGCTGCGCTGTACTGCTGCTTTCCACAGACTCATCACACCGGATGCTAGACTACCTGCACTTTGCAATATCCCGGTCCAGCTAATCGGCCAAGTTATCAGACATAGCTGACTCTTGTCTAGACATTGTAGTGGAGATTAGGTCAGTTCCATTTTTCTCATCTTAAGGTACAGTGTTAGTAATTATTATGATTGCTTGATTGACAGCTTCTTAATTTGAAAATGCCTTCTTTTTGATGAGAAAATGAGCAGGTCTAAACGAGGCTTTGGTTGAAGATTTTTTTTCATGCTATATGCAAACGTCTCAGTCCTTATAGCCAACAGATTACAACCCCCACCCACCCACCCCCCCTCCACCGACATGCTGCTGTCATGTTAAATGTAGCTTGCAGCTCCAGAATGGAGAAGAAACAACTATGCCAAACGGTTCGAACAGGGCGTGGCTCGCGGGGCGGTCGCCCGTGCCAGGCGGTCGCCCGTGCTCGGGCCCGCTAAATGCTACTTGTAGCTTTAATTGCTTTTATTGTTCAATTGATTTTATTGTTTTATTGCTATTGTTTCTTTATTGCATCGTTTTGTTTTTGATTTCAGTTGATTTTATGTTAAGCACTTTGGTTGCCTTGGCTTTTATAAGTGCTATACAAATAATAAATTGATTGATTGAATTGATTGATTGAACCATCCCTGCTTGGCAGAGAAAGGGAGCGCCCCTATTCTGAGTCTGGAAGAACCATGTTAACTGCCAACAGAGTGGAACCTGTGAAGCCTGCCTAATAGGTCATGGGCCTCAGTGGACTGAGGTAACATGAGGTGCGGTAGATGGGTGTAATTGTCCCGCACCCATTCATGTTGTTCATGGGCCAAATTTTGGATACCTCCTCCAGTGGTCTGGAGTGTGGGTAAAATAGGCAAGGTTCCTAGGCAGTTGCCCCCCCCCTCTGCGCTGGAATTGTGATTCCCCTTTCATTGGCGTGAAGTGTGGGTTCCAAATTCAAACCAGCCGGACAGTGGAGTGGTAGGGGGTTGCCTTTTAATCTGGAAGAGGCTATAGGGGTGCTAACGTGTGCATGGCCACTTGGCGTTGAAGGGATTTATGATTCCCTGGTGGCCTGGAATGTGGGATGCTTTGCTGACATTATCCTGTTTGTTATGGCAGGGACTGCCAATGTTTCACTGTGGGGGGATGTAACAGGGTGAACTTTTATTTTTTGCTGGTTTTTTATCCTGAGGCCCCTGAAGGGGCCACCTAATTATTGGACACAGGTGTGCACTGGGGGCGTGCCCATGAGACATGAGACTTAGGTGCGCTAAGCAAGGAGCAAGAGGGGGAGAGAGGCTCGGAAGGAGCCGCTCCAAAGGAGCAGGCTCTGGACAGCAGCAACACAAGAGAAGCTCTCTTGACAGCGAGCACACGGCGGGGGGTGCGGCTTCCACCTGTTTACGTGGACGAGCGGAGCCACCGGAGCCACCGGAGCAGCGCCGGCCCGACAGCAAAATACCGCGCTTGGAGTGAGGCATCTCCGGGTGAAGTGGCGGTGGAAGACGTCCCGAAGGAGACGCCCCTGTGGACGGATGAGCGCTGACCGGCACCGGAGGAGCAGCTGAGCCAGGAGCCAGACAGGATTCAGAGGGGGAAGCGACGTCGGAACGCAGAGGGGTGTGGTTGTGACCCGCCCCTCTTCGAGGTAAGTACCCCTCTGCTGTTTTTATCTGTTCTTTTACCCAAGAGACCTTTTTGTATAGTCACCAGAGCCACATTTTAACTATTGCATGTTATTTATTTTTTTTACTAATTGTGTGCGTTTTTTAGTGGGTTTTATTGAGCCTGGTGTTTTAGTTTTTTATGGACTTCTTGGGTTTTTACTTTTTAGACGGAGGCTCCTGGCTCTAACGGATGGACAGAACAACAGACTCCTCCAATATTGCCCCCCTCAAATAAACTCTTTTTCTGCTCCCTGTGAACTGTGGTCCTGGGTGTCCTGTCTTCACACAGGAAAAGAAATGAAACTGGAAAAGAAATGCAGCTAATGTTGAAGGACATTCCAGTTATCAACAGGAATGTTTTCTGATTCATGACACATTTGGAGGATTGAGGAAATGGTTTTACTTGGGACGACTGAAACATGAAGACAATGTGTTTTGGAGGGTAAAACTATCTGACTGAGAAATGACAGTCGTCTCAGAGAAATGACTTATTCACTTAAAGAATTGTTCAAACTGTTGGATTTTGTAGGTAAATGTTTGCAGACAAACAGTTAGTGAAATCTTGTGAATTCTATGAAAAACAGTGAATCTGTTGTCAACAAACACCAAGAGGTTTGGAGAAATATCCTGGTGGTTTAGAGAATGTCATTTCTACTTCAAGAAATCCACCAATGGATGGAAAAAAGCTGGAATCTGATGTTATGTTGTTGTGAGTTTTGGTGCTGCTGCTGCTGGAAGCATGAAATCAGGGGGGTATTCCAGGAAGCATGTTTAAACTAGCCTGACTTTAAACCTGAACTCTGGCTGAAATCCGCTTGAAGTTGCTTACTCTGGGTATGTCGGTTCCAAAAGACCGGATATGACTTGGCGTAATTACGCTCAACTTGGTAAGCCTGGGTTAATGCACGTGCACGGCGAGTACGTAAAGACATTCTCAATGGATCGCCGATTTCCAGAGTCACCATGGAAACGCGTGGTGAAAAAAAGAGACGCTATACTTCAGTAAAACGGAGTTGGAGATTTTAATGACGGCGTATGAAGATTATACGTCCATCAAAAAAGTAATACGGCTGCATCATCAAAAGGAAGAGTTTCTGCTTGGAGAAAAAGAACAAAGTAAACGCACGAGTTTATTATCCTATTTCTATTTGCATTGTGACACATATATATATAACTTATCCAATTTTACCAACTTAAATGAATTACTTCTATTGGTAACAAGTAATTGATTTAAATTTATTCAACCTAATTTCTTACGTCTATAAAACTCAATAATTGTTTATACAACTCAAATTTACGTATTTATCAGTAAATTTGTGTTTTGTATATATGTTGTATATATAACATATATACAATATATGCCAGCCGCTATATATATATATAGCGGCTGGGTAGCTCAGTTGGTAAGGTGCAGGACTGTCGGTTCGATTACCAGGGGCGGAATGAACAATATAATGGCAATGGTAAATGGGGGCAATTACCATAACAATGGAAACAGGCAAATTACCATAACAATGGTGAGCAATTAACATCACCCAGTGAGGGTCCTTGGGCAAGACCCTTTACGCTACAGCCTACCTCACAAACATAAGAGACAATGAACCACATGTCATGCCGGCTCAGACGTCGCCTGGCCAAACAAGGTCTGCGTCCAGAGCACTATGATGGAAAGTGGGCTACTGGAACAAGACGGAAATGGACTATGGATGCGAGAACAAGGTTCTGTTAGAATGCTACTACTCTAGTAATCCCAACCAGCGTGGTTACATGCAGAGAATGTGGAATGAATGGATGCTTCGAAACCCTCAATCAAGGCTAACTGCCAAACAACTGGTAGCCCAATGCTCGAACATCCACAAGCGGCAACTCCTATCACAACTTGAGATTGAAGCAATACAATAAAATGACAATACCCTGGGAGAGCCAGAACAATGGGTCAGAGAGGAGGCTATACTACACTCCCACCCTGAGATTGGGTACACAGCCCCAACAACCACAGTTACGCTGAGCGAGGCAGCAAATGACCTGAAAGACAAGATCATGTCTAGAACGAACACTTGGCAACCTCGACACCAGCTACAACTGTTAAGTGATGTACCGCCTGAAGGTCTACTGGAAACTGTGAATGAAGCATTGAGGGCAATTCCTACCACAACCATCACAGAAACCAATGAACTGGTTTACACTTCAGCAGCAGTGATCCTTGAGATGCTTGGCTATAAGAGCAACCATGAAAGAAAACAATACCCACCATGGAAGCAACGGTTAGAGGCCAAAATCAAGGCAACTCGGAAGGATGTGAGTAAGCTGACAGAGGCTCAAAGAGGTACAATGAGAAAGCAAGTGCGGTAGGGTAGGCAGTGCGGCTGACCGGGAACGGCGGCCGGGTGCCGTGCTGGGTGGCTGGTCGCCGTGGCGGGGGCTGGGGGGGGGGGGCCTGGGGTTTTGGGGCCTGGGGTCGTCTGCCCGTGGCCGGTGTTTCACCCGTGGCCAGTGGTTGGCGTGTGGCTTGGCCCCCTGGGAGTCGACGCCGCATTCACAGCAGGGATTAAGGGGTTCACTTGGGTGGGTTTACATTATGTATTTATTTATTATTATTACTATTATTACTACTATTATTACTATTATTATTACTATTATTATTATTATTATTATTGTTACTATTATTATTATTATTACTATTATTATTATTATTATTATTATTATTATTATTATTATATATATATATATAATTATTTTTTTATTTTTTATTTTTATTTTGATTTAATCTATTCTGGTTTATTTATTTTTAATTTATTTATTTAATTATTTTTGGGGGGGGGGTGATGGGGGGCCCTGGGGGGGCGGTGTGCAGGTCCTTGGGGAGGTCAGGGCTTGGATGGTGGGGCTGGACTCCCTGCCCTCCCGCTATGGCACCGGGACCCTTCCTTGCTGGCAGTCTCTTGGCGCTGCGGGGCTCTCACCTTATCTGCGGCGGGCTTGCCGCCTCTTGGCTGCCCGGCCGCCCTGGGAGGGGGGGGCGCCTACTGCGGCCGGCTGGGGGGCCGGTCGCTCGGGGGAGCCTCTCCCCCGGTTGTGCCCATCTGCCTGCTCCTTCCCGCCCTCACCAAAACAGATGTTGCATACAGGCACATAGGGCTCCGGGAACTGGATGGGTGGGCTATGCTGGCGGGGCTCACTGGGGGGGTAACTCTCTGGGGTCGCGTTGGCACCCGCCCTCCACCCCGCTTTTTACTTGCTTATTAGACACTCTGATTCATCTAGGGCCTTGTGGGAAGGGTCTGGTGGAGGGGGGCACGGTGAAACATCCGTGCTCATCTTTCACTGACCCCCCCACAATTTTAACTTCCACTTTAGACACACACACTGCATGTTAGCAGCACATACACAGCAAATACACACCACTCACAGAGGAATCCCGGAGTGGGGGTTCTGCGGCTTGGCAGCGGTGGGGCCCCCACACTGGAGACCTCCTATTTTTACCTGCAGCACACACACAACACTGCCACACCTCCATACATGGGTGGGGTCGGGGGGGGGGGGGGCGGCCAGTCTTCACCCACCTGGTCCTCTCAGGGCGGCCGGGCTTGGGGGTTCCATGTTGGCTGCGGTGATGGTCGGGCGTACGGCGGTGGGGGTCGGTCGGCTGGGGGGGTTTACTGCGTGGCGGCGGGGGGTGGGGGGGGGTTACCAGATGATTGTGAGTATGTGTGTGTGAGTGCATGGGTGGGACGGACCTGGGGGCTGGCTCGCTGGACCCTCTGGGGCTTTCCATCCCCATCACAGAGAGGGTAGAGCACTTAAAGGATTAGGGAGGGGGGCTCAGATAATATGGCGGGGGAGGGTTGTAGTGGGTAGGGTTATGGGGGGTGGCTGTGGGTGCGTGGCGATCTCTGGGTTGCTCGGGTCGCGTGCCCTGGCTGGCTCGCGGACACGGGGCACCGGTCGGGTGGTGGGCGGCTCTTGGGTTCTGGGGCCCTGGCTTCGTCCTTGGCCCTTGTCTCGGTGCCCGGCGGACCCCGTGGCTGCCGCCTGGTACGGCTAAGTGCTCCTGTCCTGTGGCCTGGGGGCCGGACACCGGGTTCGCTTATGCCTATGGGCGCTGGGGGGCTTCTCTGCGCCTAGCGGGTCGGGTGGGCGGTCCCCGCCTCCCCCCCTCCCGGGCTGCCTGGGTCCGGGTGCTGGGTGGGCCCTGGCCTTGGGGGGTCTCTCCTCCCCTCTCCTGGTCTGGCTGCTCTGGCTGGGTAGGATCTGGTTCCCCACAACACAAGGTTCACTACGGCAGCATGCATGTATCTCCACCCCCCACGTGCACACTGCCACACTGCCACACTGCTCCCTGTCTGCTTTATCCCTCCTCCTAACCTACAGTGTATTGATGGACAGATATTTTCCACTCATCTTCGTGTCATATTTTTACCCATGATGGAATATTTGTCTTTCCAGCAGATCTAGTATAATTTTTACAGCTTAAAAGAATAACTTATCCAAATCAGTGCTTGTATCCCCCCCTTTTTTCACCTTTCTTCCTTTTACTCTCTTCCACCACCCCCCCTACACACACACACACACAATTTTTTTTCCCTCTTCCTCCCCACACACACTAAATGTAACAAATAAAGAAATAAATAATACAACAAAAAGGGGTTAATTCAATCTACACTCTGGCTTCTAAAGTTCTATAACCTCTTTTTGTGATAGTAAAACCTGTCCAACACAAAAGGCCTGCAGCTTTAATCTGTTTGCTAAGTTGTTGGACAGAACAAGTGTAAAAAAAAAAAGATAAAGCAAGTACCTAAGAGATACAGCCAGATGTCCATACCTGAAGCACTGGAAACTGCCAAACAAAGGCTCCTAGCCTTGAGTAGCCGCCTAAAGAGGTACACAAGAGACAATGAAGCCAGATGGATAAACAGGCTGTTCGCAACTCAACCTGCGAAAGTGTACGCTCAGTGGCGGGGTCAAAACAGCCGAGCAGACCCACCAAGGCTAGAAACTGAACAGTACTGGAAAAGTATATGGGAGAAAGAGACAGCACATAACAGCAATTCCCAGTGGCTGGTCTCTCTGAGAGAAGAACATAGCAACCTCCCTGAACAGAATCCAGTAACCATCACAGTGGCAGACATCCAAGAAAAAGTCTCAGGTATGAAGAACTGGACAGCACCGGGCCCTGACATGATACATGCCTACTGGCTAAAGAAGCTCACCGCACTCCACGAGCGCCTGGCAGCACAAATGAACCAGCTGCTAAGAGATGGGACTCACCCCGAATGGCTAACAGACGGGCGAACGATCCTGATCCAGAAGGATCCCTCAAAGGGTGCAGTCCCATCCAACTACCGACCAATAACCTGTCTCTCCACAACATGGAAGCTCATGTCAGGCATCATTGCAGCCAAGATAAATAGGCACATGGATCAATACATGAGCAACTCACAGAAGGGCATTGGTAGAGACTCCAGAGGAGCCAAACACCAACTCCTGGTTGACAGAACAGTCGCTCAAGACTGCAAGTAACGACACACCAACCTGTGCACAGCCTGGATTGATTACAAGAAAGCCTATGACTCAATGCCACACACTTGGATCACTGAATGCTTGGAGCTGTACAACATCAACATGACTCTAAGAGCCTTCATAAGAAACTCAATGAAGCTGTGGAAAACCACCCTTGAAGCCAATGGCAAGCCACTTGCACAAGTGTCCATCAAATGTGGGATATACCAAGGTGATGCTCTGTCCCCACTGCTGTTCTGCATAGGTCTGAACCCCCTCAGCCAAATAATCAGCAAGACTGGCTATGGATACCGACTCAGAAATGGGGCCAACATCAGTCACCTCCTCTACATGGATGACATCAAGCTATATGCTAAAAGCGAGCATGACATTGACTCCTTGATCCACACCACCAGGATCTACAGTACTGACATTGGGATGTCATTCGGGCTCGAGAAATGCAGCCGGATGGTGACAAAGAGAGGCAAGGTAGTCCACACAGGAGGGATCTCACTCCCAGAAGGAACAATAGCAGACATTGAGGACAGTTACAAGTACCTTGGAATTCCACAGGCAAATGGCAACCGGAAGCAGGCAACAAGGAAAGCTGCAACAGCTAAATACCTCCAACGGGTAAGGCAAGTCCTGAGAAGCCAGCTCAATGGCAAAAATAAGACCCGGGCAATAAACAGCTTCGCACTGTCAGTTATCATATACCCTGCAGGAATAATAAGATGGCCAAAGGAAGAGGTACAGACCACGGATGTTAAGACAGGAAAGCTCCTCACCATGCATGGAGGGTTCCATCCCAAATCCAGCACCCTGAGACTGCATGCTAGCCGCAAGGAAGGAGGCCAAGGATTAGTGAGCGTAGAAGCCACTATCCAGGATGAAACATCCAAGATGCATGAGTACATCAAGCTCAAGGCCCCAACTGACAGTGTGCTCAGTGAATGTCTCAGGCAATGGAGAACAGGGGATACAGTGCTGGAGAACAGATCCTCATGGGAGGACAAACCCCTGCATGGGATGTACCAATGGACCATAACTGAAGTGGCTGATATCAAGAAGTCCTACCAATGGCTAGAAAGGGCTGGCCTACAGGACATCCCTGAAGCACTCATCCTGGCAGCTCAGGAACAAGCCCTGAGCACCAGAGCAATAGAGGCTCAGATCTACCACACCAGACAAGACCCAAGGTGTAGGCTGTGCAAAGAGGCACCTGAAACAATCCAGCACATAACTGCAGGGTGTAAGATGCTGGCAGGTAAAGCATACATGGAGCGCCACAATCAAGTGGCTGGAATAATATATAGGAACATGTGTCTGGAATATGGACTGGAAACCCCAAGGTCAAAATGGGAAACACCCCCGAAGGTGGTAGAGAATGAGAGGGCAAAGATCCTGTGGGACTTCCAGATCCAGACTGATAGGATGGTAATGGCGAACCAACCAGACATTGTAGTGGTGGACAAAGAACAGAGGAAAGCCATTGTGGTGGATGTGGCAGTGCCAAGTGATGGGAACATCAGGAACTTATCCAACTGAAATTAATTTCTTACGTCTATCCAACTCAATATTTCTTTTTACAACTCAAATTTACATATTTATCTAACTAAATATCATATTACTCCAATTCAATTGAACGTTTTTCCATCTTAATTTATTGTACTTCTTGAACTCTCATATGTCTAAGTTTGAGCCTGCAGATATACTGTTTTTTAACAATAAAATATAGGAAACATTATGGATATAACCCCTGATTGCATTTAATATTTCTCCCACTTTAGAATTACTTCACAAAACAGTAGGGGTGCTAAATAAACTCATCATCCTCTTCGTCCCTCTCACTCATGGTGCAGAGACTTAAGCATAGTAGGATAAAATAACTCTGCAAAACACAGTAAAACAGCTAAACAACTAGACACATTTGGTCAAAAACCCACACTTAAACCCAAATCCATCCAGACAGGCAAAGGGAATGGTATCCCACAATCCCTTGCAGTGCCGATCTAACAGCAGCACCAAGGTTACACCTACTGAATTGAATTAATTTGAAGGAAAGTAAAATAACTGTCTGATAACGTGTTATTTTTAAGGTGACTTAACAAAAATGATTTCTCTTAACTGAAGCAAATAATTAAGTTAGATCAACAATGTAAAAAAGTTTATTTTTCCAACATCCATATGTGGTCTTATCACCCTCTCACGATGGAAAAAGTATTATCTGAGCTTCTTCATTCACTAAATTATCTTCAAATGGACATGCCATGCTGCTGCACCTCTCTGAAAACAAACTAACCTTCAACCAAACTGCTCTCTTCAGACGGGGGTCTTCCCCTCTGCCTGTAAGATGGCAGTGGTGAGGCCCCTTCTGAAGAAGAGTAACTTGGACCCAAAGATCATGGACAATTACAGACCTGTATCCAACTTACCATTTTTAGGAAAACTTATTGAAAAACTTGTTTTTATTCAATTATATGATTTTTTAAATGAACATAATGTTCTTGAAGTGTCAGTCTGGTTTTAGGACAAATCACAGTACTGAGACGGCCCTTTTAAAATTTTTAAATGATCTCAGACATAATTATGACTCGCAGAAACTTTCTGTTCTGGTGCTGCTGGATCTTGGTGCCGCCTTTGATACAGTGGATCACCAGATTTTACTTGACAGATTTAGGAGTCGGGTCGGCCTCTCAGGAACTGCTCTTAACTGGTTTCACTCCTATCTCACAGATCGACACTTTTTTGTAAGTATGGATACTCGTTCCTCAGGAGTCCATGAAATAAGTTGTGGGGTTCCCCAGGGTTCAATCTTGGGTCCAATATTTAACTTGTATATGTTGCCTCTTGGGGATGTCATCAGGAGACACGGCGTTGACTTTCACAGCTATGCTGATGATACACAGCTTTACATCACCGTGTCTCCTGATGAGCTTCAATTCAGTTCAATTCAATTTTATTTGTATAGCCCAAAATCACAACAACAGTCGTCTCGATGGGCTTTGAAGTAAAACATGAACTCAAAAGGATCATGAATACAAAGAGTCAATAGGAAAATACTAAAATAAACTAACAAACTGACTAAGCTATACTGGCATCCCTGCCCTTAGACCCCCCTTCGCGGTAAGGAAAAACTCCTAAAAAACCGGATTCCGGAAAAAAATGAAGAAACCTCAGGGGTGCCCACATGAAGGAGGGATCCTCCCCCAGAACGGACAGGCGATTTACCAGAACTCATAGAGAAGAATTAACTTATCTAACTCTACATCTACATATTTAAAGTCCAGCAGACGAGCTTCATCCAGCCGTGGTTGGGGACAGTCAGGGGCGCGAGTCGAGCCTGAGACAGGAACCACAGCCAGGTGTAGGAGCAGGAGCAGAGACAAGGTACACAGTCAGGAACAGGAGCGCGGATGGGCCAACTGGAATCTGGAAGCACTCCCACTCCCCAGGAGGGGAGAGGGATAGAGGGACAATACATGAATCGTACTGCACCAAACAGAGGCATGGATAACTAAATGATAATGATGATCACAGATAGAGAAAAGAGAAAGTGTAGAGGTAGATGAGAAAAGAAAAGTATTGGAAAAGGACAGAAAAGAGGACAGAGCCCCAGTGCACCATAGTTACCCCAGTTTCAACTTCTAGCAGCCTTTTAAAATAATAGTTATTGTTATTTAGTTTAATTTAAACAATTAACATTAAGTTAAATAATCTCTAAATCCTAACTAGTCTGACAATAAGCCTGTTCAAAGAGGAATGTTTTCAGTCTAACTTTGAATGTAGAAACTGAATCTGCCTCTCTTACATGAGCTGGGAGTTTATTCCATAAGACAGGGGCTTGGTGGCTAAACGCTCTACCTCCAACCGTACTTTTACTACTTCTAGGAATCACAAGCAGTCCTGCATTTTGCGAGCGAAGTGTTCTGATTGGATGGTAAGGGACTATGAGGTCATTAATATAGGACGGGGCCATTCCATGTAAGGCCTTATAGGTTAACAGGAGGATCTTGAACTTAATTCTAGAATCAACTGGGAGCCAATGGAGCGAAACTAACACAGGAGTGATGTGATCTCTTCTGTTAGTTCCTGCTAACAATCTAGCTGCTGCGTTCTGAACAAGCTGGAGACTTCTTAAGGAACTCTTAGGACACGCTGCTAACAAGGAGTTACAGTAATCCAGTCTCGACGTAACAAATGCATGGATGAGTTTTTCAGCATCACTCTTAGAAAGTATATTTCTGATCTTAGCAATGTTCCGCAGGTGAAAAAATGCAGTTCTACACGCCTGAGATATGTGAGCCTTAAATGATAAATCCTGGTCAAATAAGACCCCAAGGTTTCTAACTGTGGAATTGGGGGCTATACTTACACCATCCAGGGAGACTATCTAAGCAGACAGAGCATCTCTCAGGTTTTTAGGGCCTAGTATAATAACCTCAGTTTTTTCTGGGTTCAAGAGGAGGTAATTAATTGTCATCCAGGTCTTGATGTCACTGATGCAGGCGTTCAGTTTCTCTATACTGTCATTCTGGTCAGGTTTCATGGATAAATACAACAGAGTATTGTCGGCATAACAATGAAAATTAATGTTGTGTTTCCTGATTATGTTTCCTAGGGGTAGCATATATAGCGTAAACAGGATGGGTCCTAAGACTGAGCCCTGTGGGACTCCGTAGTTAACTCGAGTGCACTGAGAGGAATGTCCATTTACATTAACAAACTGATACCTATCTGACAGATAGGATTTAAACCACTGGAGAGCAGATCCTCTGATCCCTATGTCATGCTCTAATCTATGGAGTAAAATACTGTGGTCGATAGTGTCAAAAGCTGCGCTGAGGTCTAACAGGACAAGAATAGAAAGTAGTCCCTTTTCTGAAGCCAATAACAAGTCATTAGAGACTCTAACTAGTGCAGTTTCCGTACTGTGGTGGGGTCTAAACCCCGACTGAAAGTCTTCAAAGTGGCTGTTGTCCTGTAGGTGGCAGTAAAGCTGCTTAACTACAACTCTTTCTAGGATTTTAGAAATAAAGGGCAGATTTAGATATCGGTCTATAGTTGGCCAAGATGTTAGGATCCAAACTGGGTTTTTTCAGAAGAGGTTTAACAACTGCATATTTAAAAGACTGTGGCACGTAACCCGTTTCCAGAGAGGTATTTATCATTGTTAATATGGAATCATTAATTAGGGGAAAAGTTTCTTTAAAAAGTCTAGTGGGAATTGGGCCTAACAGACACGTTGAGGATTTGGAGGACGTAATAATTGATGCTAATTCTACTTGATCCACAATAGTGAAGCAGTCTAATGTTACAGAGGTTTCTATGGATGCCTCCACTTCTACCGCTTCATCCTGCTCTGGGCTGATAGTAGGAATAACTTGATTTAACTTATGTCTAATATTTGAGATTTTACTATCGAAAAATGTAAGAAAATCATCAGAGCTGAGAGAAACAGGAACATGTGGTTCTACTGAGCTCTGACTGCGAGTTAATTTAGCAACAGTGCTAAAAAGAAATCTGGGATTGTTTCCATTCTCTGATATTAAGGTTGAATAGTACTGGCTTCTAGCTCTACGCAGAGCTTTTTTATAATTTAATAGGCTATGTTTCCAGATATTCAGAGACTGCTCTGAGCCGGAGCGGCGCCATTCTCTTTCTAACTTACGGGTTTCTTGTTTAAGAGAACGTGTTTCAGCGTTAAACCACGGTGCTACTCGGTTTTGTCTAACGAACTTAGGTTTCAGGGGGGCAACAACATCGAGTGTACTCCTGAGGGCTTGTAAGGCATCATTAACAAATTGGTCATTTATACTAGGACTGATGCTATGGGAGCTGGTCTCAGAGTATTTGCTCAGAATGTCACTAAGTACTGGCTGAACTGTGAGTTTAAACTCAGACACAGAACAGTCAGTTAAGGTTCTTCTAAGTTGTTTCTTATTCACTGGGGCAGTATCATGTTCTAAATTAAACTGGAAGGTAATCATAAAGTGATCAGAAATGATGGGGTTAAGAGAAAGGACACTCAGCTGGCTGATCTCTATACTATGGGTTAAAACGAGGTCCAGGGTGTGCTTGTGACAGTGAGTGGGTTCATTCACATTTTGGGTGAAACCAACATCATCTAATAAAGCTGCAAAAGCCTTTCCTAGACAGTCACTGGGGTCATCAACGTGAATATTAAAATCCCCTATTATTATCGTTTGATCAGAATCTAAGACAATAGTCGATAGGAAGTCGGAAAACTCAGTTAAAAATTCTGAATATGGGCCGGGGGGGGCGATAAATAATTATGAATAAAACAGGTTTTCGAGTCTTCCTGTTTGGGTGATTTATAGACAATATGATACTATCAAATGAATTATAAGCATTTTTAACTTTAGGGCTGAGAAGTAAGCTAGACTGTGATATTACTGCCAAACCACCTCCTTTCCCTGAAATCCTGGATTTCTGATAGTTAGCATAGGTGGGGGGGGGGGGTTGCTTCATTCAGTCTAACATAGTCATCCTGTTGGAGCCAAGTTTCTGTTAAGGCCAGTAAACTAAGGTTGTTATCAGTGATTAACTCATTGACTAAGAGGGACTTAGAGGAAATGGATCGAATGTTTAATAAACCGCATTTAATGACATCATAATTCTGCTTGTAAGAACTGCTGTCTGTCACTTTAAGGTTTCTATGACGCGCTCCTTTTACTTGTCTTTCATTACATAAGCTAAAGCTCGGACCTGCTTGACTTTCCCTGCATGGGTTTTGCACCAGCACTAAGGGAGGCTCAGAGGAGCGTTTTACACTGCTGCTCTGTGCCCGGGTCTCGTCTCTGGATTGTCAGGTTGACAGACTAAGGCTAGCAGAAATGTTTCTATAAAGAAGAGCGGCACCGTCCCGAGTGGGATGGACACCATCTCTCCGCATGAGACCGGGCTTCCCCCAAAATGCGCTCCAATTATCCACAAAACCAACGCCGTTTTCTGGGCACCATCTAGAAAGCCAGCGGTTGAATGATGAAAAGCGGCTGTACATTTCATCACTACTAAGTTCGGCAGGGGACCAGAGAAAATTACAGTGTCGGACATCATCTTAGCCAGTTTACACACCGAAGCTACGTTTAACTTAACCACCTCTGATTGTCTCCGTCGGGCATCATTACCGCCTGCGTGAATCACGACTCGACGGAACCTGGACTTACTCTGAGCTAACATCCTAAGGTTCCCCTCGATGTCACCAACTCTGGCCCCCGGATAACACCTGACTGTAGCCGCTGGGAGCTCCACGTTTCTAACTTCAGAAGAGCCTATAACCAGAGTTGAGGGTTCAGCGGGTGTGTCGCTGAGGGGGGAGAACCTATTACTAACGTGGAGTCTCGGGTGCTCTAAGTTTTTGCGCTTAGCACTATGTTTCCTCCCAACCGGTACAAACCCCTGACTGTCTCCCGGCTGCTGGGAGAACGCTGGGGTGCTAGCTAAGTTAGCCCTGGTAGCGCGGCCCGCGCTACGAGTAACGACCTGGCTAGCCGGCTTAGCTTCCACTGTGCGGAGCCGCGCTTCTAACTGCTCAAGCCTGGCCTCCAAGTCTAACACAAGACTACACTTAACACATCTACCGCTATCTTCACTAAAGGAGGCAGGATCGTCACTAAACATATGGCACATGGAGCAGGAGAGAGAGGGAAAGGTGGAAGGAGGAGTGGTGGCCATGCTAGCTTCTAAGCTAAGGCTAGCAGGTGTTTAGGTAAAGAGAAGTGGTTTATTCAGCAAAATGAGAAAGTGAACAGCAAGCGGTTTAACAGTAGTGTATCGCTACTAAAAGGTGCTAGATGTGAATATTATCCCAGATAACCCTTAGAGTAAGCAATAGTAGTCAGGCTAATGCCAAACAAGAGAACAGTAGTCAAACACGGCTAGTACTGGGAAAGGCTCACCCAGAAATGACGTCACAGGAAGCAAGGACCTTGAACCTGTCAACACTCTTTTAAACTGCATTTTAGATATAAAGCTATGGATGGCAGAAAACTTCTTGCAGCTCAACCAGGACAAAACTGAAGTTTTAAGTTTTAAGCACTTTGTGTTATATTTTTATATGAAAAGTGCTTTATAAATAAAGTTTGATTTGATTTGATAATCATTGGTCCTGAAGACAAGAGAGAGATGATTTTACCCAAACTTGGGAATTTTAAATCTTCTCAATGTGTGAGAAACCTGGGCGTTCTTTTTGACTCTGAGCTGAATTTTATTCATTCATATTCAATTTTAGACTTCAGAAACGTTGTGAAAACAGGATTTTATCTTCTTAAAAACATTGCCAGAGTCCACCCGTTCCTCTCTCTTGCCAGCACAGAGGTGCTAATGCATGCTTTTATTTTTAGTCGTTTAGATTACTGTAATGCCCTGCTCTCTGGTTTACCCAAAAAGTCTATCTCAAATCTACAACTATTGCAGAACTCAGCGGCATGAGTTCTGACGAGGACCAGAGGGCGGGAACACATTACACCGGTTTTAAAATAGCTGCATTGGCTCCCTGTGCGTTTCAGGATTGATTTTAAAGTTCTTTTAATGGTTTACAAATGTTTTTATGGTCTTGGGCCTTCTTATTTAAATGATATTATTTTAAAATACGAACCCTCGCGGACCCTGAGGTCCTCTGGCACTGGCCTCTTAGTTGTCCCTAAGGTGAGGACCAAGACACACGGTGAGGCTTCGTTCCACCATTACGGTCCTCGCCTGTGGAACAGCCTGATGGAGACCCTCAGGGCCGCAGAGACTAGACATTTTCAAGAAGAGGCTCAAGACCCACCTTTTTAGTCTGGCTTTTACATGACTTTGATCATTCCTTATGTCTTTTATTATTCATCTATTTATTAATTAATGTATTTATTTACGTATTTATTTATTTGTAAGGACTATTATTATCTCTGTTTTTAAGATGCTATTCTTTTTATTGTTATTTTACCAATGATACTTAGGTTATGTTTTAATCACTGACGTATTTTATTTTTTAATTACTAACATTCTTATATCTTATTTTATTTTTTATCTTTTTCTCTTTTTATTGCTGTTATTTTTATGATCATTTTTATTCTGATGTTTTTTACTCCACTGTTTCCTCTTGGGGATCCATTGTTCTGGGGCACCACCAGCTTGACCTGTAGGGGGTGCTGTTGCTGTGGTGCCCGTTCTCATTGGGCGGGCTGGGGTCCTGCCCTGTGGTCTAATAGCCATGGAGGGGGCCCTGGGCTGCCCTGTGTTGGGCGGGCGCTGCAGTAATGGCCCCTGTGGTCCGGCTGGGCCTTGGAATGAATGGATCCCCATGATATTGTTTCCTCACAGCAGTACCAAGCCAGACCTCCTTTAAGCTGCAGTTCTTTGTTTCTGTTCAGGGTTCTACTGGGTTAACTGGGTGGGTGAGGGTGGGGACAGGGGGTGGTGAGGGAGGGGTTTGAGTTTGAGTTTGAGTTTAAACCTGCTCCAGACCAGGTTATGTTCGGAGCATGAGTTGCTATGGCAACTTGACATACTCTGAAACATACCTCCATTTCTGGAACCGAAAGCTGAGGTTATCAACTTCCTTAGCCTCAAACTTACCGTGGGAGCTAGCATAACCTGCTGGCATAACCGGCACTGAGGGGGCATCTCCTGATTAAAGGACATCTGCTGCCTGCTATTGATGTCCAAGCTCCCCCCCTACCAAGGGCCCTGCATGTCTAAGGTGCAAATAAAACCTAGAGGGGGGGGGGGGCTATTCCATACAGCAACCATGGGAGGGGGACTACTGCCAAGTAGCTCCTCCCCCCAAGGTGCATCGCAGGCTGAACCCCCCCCATCACCCTAATAAGAGATTATGAGATTATGCCTTCCGCCTTCGTCAGGGTCGTCATCAGATGGTGGCGTGTGACGTCTTTAAAACAGCTGATTGTGACTGAGGCGGAGTTACCTGTCAAACTTTGACAAGTGACTCCACCCCGACATACATCAGAGAAACAGGACGCTCCTTCATCACAAGGAAAACAGAACATCAAAAAGAATGCAAAAAGGAAACAAATAAAATACTAACAAGAGCCAGACGACAACAGGCAGTACAAGAAAACATGAAATCAGCCATAACGGATCACTGCAAACAAGAAAACCACATCATGGACTGGGAAAAGGCCAAAGTCCTCCGCACTGAAGACAACAGACACCGCAGATGGATCATGGAGGCGGTGGAGATAACAAAGCAAACCCACACTTCCATGAACCGGGATGAGGGGGCTTTCCTGCTCTCTCACACCTGGAGCAACATCCTCCAGAGAAAGACGGACATCAAGGGGCGGAGTCACTTGTCAAAGTTTGACAGGTGACTCCGCCTCAGTCACAATCAGCGCTGTTTTAAAGACATCACACACCACCATCTGATGACGACCCTGACGAAGGCGGAAGGCATTCAGCCGAAACATGTCGGTACGTTTTACACAAAACAAACCAGTGTCTAATAGAAAATAATTTAAATGCTTAGTGTAACTTATAGACACAATGAACTTCATTGACTCGTTCTAAACCTCCACAGCTTTTTGCAGATTTTAAAGTTTTTACCTTGCAGGTTTATCGTTTCATAAAGAGCTTGATATGGATGAGTCTAATGTTTTGAACTATTTTAGTGGTGGTTGTGTGGGGATCATTGAGAAGAGATAATTAACTTTTCATTTTCCTTTTCACCACGACTACCATGCCCATGACGGAAAGAGGCAGGTTGGTCCAGCGGGTTAGATCATCCTATATGCTTTTCAGTAGTGGGGTGTGGTTTGACTGCACCAGTTCTGATAATTTGGGGGAAAAATAAATACCTAGATATTTGATATTGCCTGATTTGACTGGTATGGTGAGTCTTTGCTCTGCATTACTGTTCAGTAATAATAAAACAGATTCCAATTAATTGAGTAGTCTGATATGGAGGACAATTCACTAATAATTGTTGCGGTTTCATTTAAAGAATGTGAATTATTTAAAAACAGTAATATGTCATCAGCATAGAGACTAATTTCATGTGGGATATTGTATCTACTTAGAAGTTGCTCAAAAGAGGCAAATATACCATCAATGAATAGGTCCTCAAATGAAACAATGCCTGTTCTGCTTTATCTGAAGTTAAAGGTATAAACGTATAATTTTTATTCGTGGGTGAATATTTGATTGGTGTTTGAGGAAAAACACTTGCCTAAATTGTCTCCAAATTGTCAGAGTTTGTTTAACTATTGGATTTCAGGCATAATTCCATATAGATTTAAAAAGGTCATTCTGAACAAAGCAATGATTGCAAGGAGGCATGAGGTCAAGAAGCCTCTTATATATGTAACCATTTTGGGTCTGTGTTTTGTTAAATTGTAAGTCTTTCCTATATAACACGTGTCAAACTCAAGATGTGGCCCTCCATGTTATTTTAGTTGGCCCATGAGGGCATAAAAGTTTTTAGTTTCTTAAAAAAATGTTTTTTTAGTTGATTAGATATTATTTATGTTTAGCTGCAGTTGTAGTTTTCAATGTTTGCAGGTTTTATGTGTGTATGCAGAGAAATTGTTGTCATCAAACCATCAGTTGGATGCAAGGCTGTGTGCAGCCTTTTTTTGTAAATGTTACACTATAATACATGGTCTTTCTAGCTCAGTTTCTATGTTATTGTTCTTTATTCACTTGGACAGTTTTATCGTGGGTTTTAATAAGCGGACAAAACACATTTGCAAGCATTATTATTAGGATGTTTTTAAGATGCTAATGATACATTTATTGGCATTATAGATGCCTAACAAATTTGTCATTGTTAATAAGCTTAATAAGATTTATTGACAACCTTTGTTAACAAATTAAGAAGGATCATAATTGTTTTGGGTTCTACTAAGACATTTATTAGCATTGTAGATGTCTCACACAAGCCTCTCTCTTCTACCCTTCTTTCCTTTTCCGTCCGGTCCAACACAAAAACTTTCAAATATGATTTAAAATGAATAAAGTTTGGCCTAGATTACAAAAGGGGTTTATTCAGACATACCTCTGGTTTGCTGCTTACTCCTATTCCTGCTCCACAGTGCCCCCCTGATTTTTGTCTTTTGATGTACACTGTAAACAATTCCGAGTTGACTCAACTTAAAGGACATATACATTTTGAGTGTTTGTAGAATTGTTTGTAGCCGCTCTGAGTCTGTTTTATGTTCCCCTTGTGAGTCTGATTAGCCTCTATATCTGTTGTCCTTTGGTTTTCAGTTAGGTGGGTTAGTTCAGGTAAGTTGGTTTGCCTGTTCAGTTCAGTTTTCCTCTGTTAAATTTAAGGCTTATATTTTCTTTTGTTAATTCAACCTCTTTTAAGGACCCATTCTGTTTATTGGGACATTTTTTGAAAATGAATTAATCTATCTTGATTCTACCTGTGCTGTCCAGATCTGGTCCTGGTCGGTTCACCACATGGAGCTACCATAGAGGTCTAGAGAAAAACCAAATAAGGAGTGAATGGAAGGAAAACATGAGGATGGATGGTGTGAGTGAGGAGGGTGCAGGGGAGAGGGGGGGATGGAGGTGGAGCGTCCTCAATGTAATGAGGAACCCTGATCTAAACTCAAAGTTTTCTCTCCAGAGAGCAAAGACAAGTCTAAACTTGCAGCTGTAAATGAAAGATCAACACTATTTAACCAAGAACTATTTATTTTCCACAACTGCAACCAGTTTTGAGATGACAGATAGTGTTCTTGTACAGAACATGGAAGATGGAGGCAAAACCTGAACGTTTCAGCTCCTCTCAAACCAGACTGTTGGATCTTCAATTCAAGCTGTTGAGTAAAGTTCATCTTGTGGAACCTCTTTAATTCTGTTCAAGATGAATTAGAAGACTGGAAGAGGTCAACTGAAGCCTCCTCACTGCCGGGGCAGAGGTTGTTTAGAAACATGTGCGGTGGACAATGGCGGGACCGGACTCATCGTACTCCTGCTTGCTGATCCACATCTGCTGGAAGGTGGACAGGGAAGCCAAGATGGAGCCACCAATCCAGGCAGAGTACTTTTTCTCTGGAGGAGCACTGATCTGAGGAGCAGAGAGAAAAAAAGATTAGTACTAGAACAGCCTCAATTCAGAAGGACAGTGAACTTAAGCCAACATGAAAGACATATGTGTGACTAAGAGCTCAAAAGCTGCAAAATTCCTCTTTACACTGTCTAGTCAGACAGTGGAACAACATTTAACCACTTTAGACTCTTGTTTTGACTGGAGCCTTTAACATGTTGACCATTTCTCAGGCTTGATATCAAATGTTGGTTTACACGTTTAAACTTTATACTGAAGCAGGAATTTTGATTGTATTTTAAGTCCTTAAATCCTTTTAAGTGGCAGCAGATTAGTCCATCAATGCTGCTTTTGGAAAAAAAAAAGTAAATAAAACCCTGAGTTGAGGGTTTTATTTCATTTAATTCAAAAGGCAGCATTGATGGTCACAATACACCTTAATCTTCATAGTGGGTGGGGCCAGAGCAGTGATCTCCTTTTGCATGCGGTCAGTGATTCCAGGGTACATGGTGGTGCCTCCAGACAGCATCGTATTGGCATACAAGTTCTCATGGATGTCTACGTCACATTTCATGATGCTGTTGTAGGTCATCTCATGAATGCCAGCAGACTCCATCCCTAAGGAAGAACAGAGGTCAGAAACCTGAGCTTTTACAGCTACTGTCACATTTCAACCATACAGCTTCCAAACATTCAATCCAGGTGATCAGTATTGGAATATTTGCGGAGTAGTACATCTGTCCCTAATCACAGTAAAACATGAAGAGCATACAAACCGAGGAATGAGGGCTGGAATAGCGCCTCAGGACAGCGGAACCTCTCATTGCCGATTGTGATGACCTGCCCATCAGGAAGCTCGTAGCTCTTCTCCAGGGAGGAAGAGGAGGCAGTGGTCTGCATCTCCTGCTCAAAGTCCAATGCCACATAGCAGAGCTTCTCCTTGATTTCACACTTAGCTACAGAGATCAGAGTCAGTTAGCAACTTCAGCAACCAGCTTGATGAGAAGTTCAACATGTCAGTCATACCTGTGGTGGTGAAGCTGTAGCCCCTCTCCGTCAGGATCATCATCAGGTAATCAGTCAAATCTCTGCCAGCCAGATCCAGACGGAGGATGGCATCAGACAGAGGATAGCCCTCATAGATGGGCACAGTCTGGCTGACACCGTCACCAGAGTCCATCACAATTCCTGCAAGTATCATGATCAGGTTGAGAGTTTTTTAATGTTTGGTAAAGAAAACCTTCCAGACTTTACCACTGCCCAGAGAACGGGGGTGGTGGTGGGGGGTATACTCTCAGTGTTGAAAATTGATTTGCTTTCATTTCAAGTATTTTTTTAAATGAATTGAACATGTACATTTTGTGTGATTGTGGTATTTTGTAGCTGGCACTGGTCTTAGTTATTTTCCCTATATTTCTATCTAATTTATTTGTAATTAATTTTGTCTGGTGGTCTGATCAGCTACTATGCCTGTTGCCCTTTTGTTTTAAAGATGGGTTGATTAAGTAAGGCTTAATGGTCGACAGCGTGCATTATCACTTTTTAATGCACGCCGTGGAAGCCTGAACCGTCCGACAGCGAAGTGCGGAAGCAACCGTGGTCATGTTGTGGATTAGGTATGCCTAATCTACAACATGACCCACCAAAGATGTCTAGAGAAAAACCAAATAAGAAGTTAATGGAAGGAGAACATGAGGACAGATGGTGTGAGTGAGAAGCATGCAGAGGAGAGGAGTGGATGGAGGTGGAGTGACTCACTATGGAGACCATGAAAAGAAGAAACTCCCAGGGTCATCATGTGTCAAGTTTCATGAAGATGGAGGTGAAAATGTCATCCATCCATCCCAAACTCCAGTTTCAGGTTCTCACCTGTGGTACGACCGGAGGCGTACAGGGACAGCACAGCTGGGATGGCCACATACATGGCAGGAGACTTGAAGGTTTCAAACATGACCTAGATGAGTGAAGAATGGATAGTCAGGTTAAAATCCAGAGTTCAAAAACCAATCAGCCACAGCTGAGGTGATTCGGCTGAACTCACCTGTGCCATCTTCTCCCTGTTGGCTTTGGGGTTGAGGGGAGCCTCGGTCAGCAGGACTGGATGCTCTTCAGGTGCGACTCTCAGCTCATTGTCGAAGGTGTGATGCCAGATCTGAGGAATGGAGAGCACTTTAGAGCAAAGACCAGGACATTTTTCCTTCAACTATGTAGGTCTATTAGAGAGCACCTTCTGCATGTCAGCCCAGTTGGTGACGATGCCGTGCTCAATGGGGTACTTCAGGGTCAGGAGGGACCTATTGCTCTGAGCCTCATCTCCAACGTAGCTATCCTTCATTCCCACCATCACACCCTGCACACAAACGCCATGACCCACAGGCTGCACCGTCTACCACGACAGGCGAAGTCCTCAGGGATGACCGTACCTGGTGTCTGGGGCGGCCCACGATGGAGGGGAAGACAGCCCGGGGAGCATCATCCCCAGCAAAACCAGCCTTGCACATGCCGGATCCATTATCAACAACGAGGGCAGAGATGTCGTCTTCCATGTCTGAAAGGAATCAAACCACCAACTCTCAATTCCAGGAACAAGTAGGCATGCAGAGAAACGAGTCAGAGGAATTTCAGTAAATGAGGAAGAGACTTAAGAGTTATGAAACATGAAGCCACACCCATTTAAAAGGCAGACGCTCCACCACAGTTCAGATGCAACTACTTCATAATCAGATTATACCTGCATATAAACAAGAAAGTTGAACTGAAGAGAAAACAGGATGAAGACTGAGGAGTGATGAGTTAATGAAACTGAAAACACAAGTTTCAGGCAGAAAAGGAATCCAACTCAAATGCATCACTGATGTTTCTCTTGAGTTAACCACAGAAAGCCACTCTAAGTATTTAAATTTAATTGGAAAAACATGAGTTAAGGTGTCTTAACCCGTGTGCTATCTTAGATGACCTCACCCTTACACTGACGTGTTCTCCCTACCATGACAAAGGTGATAAAGGTGAAGAGGATTTCATGTAATCCATGGACACCAGTGAAGATCACAAATCATTGAAGAGAAAAGGTTCAGAGCTTTGTCTAGTGGGTCTAGATGACCCAACTCCCAAAGGTAGTGACATTCCTCAGTGACTAGGATAGCACAAGGGTTAAACCCGCATCCATTTACCGTACCTGTTGCAGGTGAGATCCGGTGCATCTCTGACAGTCGCTCTGCCCCACCCGTGCTGATCACTGACACTGCTGATAGAGATGAGATGTCCACGAACGAAACAAATCTTTTGAACGGCTCATTAATATGTACAATGGGTATCCAGTCGTGACTGCCTTGGAGTTTATAAGAGAACTGGACGGAGTGACTCCGCCCCCCCGGTGTTCTAAACAGGAAGTACCCACTGGTTCTAAGAAGCCAAAATTCCACAGACTTCTATAGAGAAATAAACAGATCTTACTCTGTTATTGTATTGGTCAGAATAACAACACTGGATCTGATACCTTTTATTTAAACATGTTCTGGATAATACACATTTTTGAGATGCTTTTTTTCTGTAGTGCAAGTTATTCAAGTTATAAACTGGCCAAACAGATACCTCAACCAAACCATGTGGTGTCTGCAGATGTTAAGCTTTAACACCAGGAAGGATTGGAAACAATTCATTGAGTACAAAGAGAAACAAGTCACACTGTCCTACCATCAATGTAAAATCTGATTAAATAACCTTTCATACGCATGAAACCAGTTGCAATTAAAGTTTTTCTATCGCTTTGGCTCATTTCTTGAAACAGAAATTACATTCTCAAAGCTCTCTGAGCTTTTGCCAAAACAGTCACGATGGTTCAGCAAAGGAATCTGGATCAGCAGCAAAATGTCATCTCTCTCCCAAAACAGTAAACTTCTGTTTCTAAAGCAAATGTGTCTCCTTCAAATAAACAGAACCACCAAAAGGACACATTCATTCTCAATGGCTTTGGCTCATTTCTTTTATCTGAAAGGATATTCTCAAAACTCTTTGGTCTTTCCTCAAAATGACTGCAGCTCAACAGCAGCAAAAGCTCATCTGTCTCTAAACAGATCATCTTTGCTCCAAAACTAAGTTCTAGGATAATTCAAAGCGTCAGTGGGCTCAAAATACATCATCTCTTTAGCGTTCTGTTGGCCCTGTGGATCAAAATGTTCAGACATTTTGTCATTGAGGCACATCAGTGTGAAAATGCTGATCCCTCATGACTAGCAGACAGAATATAGAAGAGAATCAAACTGAAAATGAAACTAGAAAAGAAAAGATAATGCAGTCACACTGACAAGGATGTTGTTGTGGTTCTTGATGTTCTTCATGTCTTTACTGTAAAGTAATGGTCTCAGAGCAGAAAGAAAATGTTCTGCTGTGATCTCTATAAGCAGCATCCATTGCTTGGAGGAGAATTATTTTGATGATGGAAAGTGATGGAAAAAAGCTAGAATCTGATGTTCTGTTGTTGTGAGTTTCGGTGCAGAGAGGATCACTGCTGCTGATGCTGCTACTGTTGCTGCTGCTGCTGCTGCTGCTGCTGCTGCTGATGATGATGATGATGATGATGATGATGATGATGATGATGATGATGATGATGATGATGATGATGATGATGATGATGATGATGATGATGATGATGATGATGATGATGATGATGATGATGATGATGATGATGATGATGATGATGATGATATGATGATGATGATGATGATGATGATGATGATGATGATGATGATGATGATGATGATGATGATGATGATGATGATGATGATGAAGATGATGACGATGATTATGATGATGATGATGATGATGATGATGATGATGATGATGATGATGATGATGATGATGATGATGATGATGATGATGATGATGATGATGATGATGATGATGATGATGATGATGATGATGATGATGATGATGATGATGATGATGATGATGATGATGATGATGCTGCTGCTGCTGCTGCTGCTGCTGCTGCTGCTGTTGCTGCTGCTGCTGTTACTGCTGCTGCTGCTGCTGCTGCTGTTGCTGCTGCTGCTGTTGTTGCTGCTGCTGTTACTGCTGCTGCAACCATGAAATCAGTCCTGACACAAGAATGAATGCACGTCAGCAGAGACCTTCTAATCAGCAGACAGAAATTATTTGTTTTATGTTCCTGTTGTGAGTCTGTTGATCTGGTCAGCCTCTATATCTGTTGTTCTTGTTTCAGGTAGGTGGGTTAGTTCAAGTAAGTTGGTTTGTTCAGTTAGTTCAGTTGTTTTCTGTTTAATTTAATGCTTACATTTTCTTTTGTTAATTCAACCTCTTTTAAGGACCCATTCTGTTTATCAGGACATATTTTGAATATACATTTTGATTCTACCTGTGCTGTCCAGGTCTGGTCCTGCTCGGTTCACCACATGGAGCTGAATGAATGGATGGATGGATATGTGAGTGAGGAGGATGCAGAGGAGAGGGGTGGATGGAGGTGGAGTGTCCTCACTGTGGAGACCATGAAAAGAGGAAACTTTGAGAGTCGTCATGAAGATGGAGGTGCAAACATGATACATCAGTCCCATCAGGGTACAGTGGTGGAAAAAATTATTGGTACCCCTAAGTTAAAGAAAAAAAGTCCTCAATGCTCACTGAAATGACTTGAAACTTTGAAAAGTAACAATAAATTAAAATTTAGTGAAAATTAAGTAATCAAAATCAGCCATTACTTTTGAGTTGTTGATTATCAGAATTATAAAAAAAAAATAAAATAAAAATACAACTAATGAAATAGGGCTGGACTTAAATGATGGTACCCATAACTTAATATTTTGTTGCACAACCTTCTGAGGCAATCACTGCAATGAAACGGTTTCTGTATTTGTCACTGAACCTTCTGCACCTGTCCACACTGCTCCAGTTGTCTCAGGTTTGATGGTGTCTTCTCCAAATGGCATGTTTCAGCTCCTTCCACAGATGTTCAATGGGATTCAGATCTGGGCTCATAGAACCCACTTCAGAATAGTCCAACGCTTTTCTGTGAGCCATTCTTGGGGGTTTTTGGCTGTGTGTTTTGGATGGTTGTCCTGTTGGAAGACCCATGACCTGAGACTGAGACCAAGCTTTCTGACACTAGGCAGCACATTTCTACCCAGAAGGCCTTGATCATCTGGAGATTTCATTTGACCGTGCACACCTTCCAGACACCCTGTGGCAGATGCAGCAAAGCAGCCCCAAACCAGAACTGAGCCTCCTCCATGTTTCACAGTAGGGACAGTGTCCTTTTGGTTGGATGCTTCATTTCTGAGTCTACCAACATAGAGCTGATGTGTCTTACCAAAAAGCTCCAGTTTGGTCTCATCATTTTCCCAGAAGCTTTGTGGCTTGTCAACATGCATTTTTGCAAATTCCAGTCTGGGGTTTTCATGACTTCCTTTCAACAGTGGTGTCCTCCTTGGTCGACACTGATGTACCTTGATCTAGGAGTTCACCTTTAATGTCTTTGGAGGTTGTTCTGGGCTACAGTTCCAACTATCCGTCTCCTCAATTTGTCATCAATTTTCCTCTTCCGTCCACGTCCAGGGAGGTTTCTACTGTCCCATGGGTCTTAAATTTCTGACTAATATGACAATTCTCTCCTTGGCTTTCTGTGGTCCATGTTCAGTGTGGTCCAGACCTTTTCACCAAACAGCAACGTGACTATTTGTTTCCCTTTAAGTAGACAGACTGACTGATTATTGGTTTGAAAACAGCTGTGATGTCAATTAAAGGACATACATGAGTTCATCATGACCCCCTGGACAATAGGTCCTTAGGCTTCTATGGAGGTACCATCATTTTTTTTTTAATAATTCTGTTAATCAACAACTCAAAAGTAATGGCAGATTTTTGTTATTTAGTTTTCAATACATTTTAATTTTTTGTTACTTTTGAACGTTTCAAGTCATTTCAGTGAGCATTGAGGACTTTCTTTCTTTAACTGAGGGGTCCCAACTATTTTGTCCACCACTGTATGGCCACGCCCCCTCAAACAGCTCCACTCTGACTCCAACTCTGTTATTTTGCAGAAACAATTCTGATGGTTAGAATGCAGCACTAATCCCAAACAGTTCAATTCAATATTTCAGAGACATTTTCCTTTTATGCAGGTTTTACACCCACAAACATACAGGTCTAAAGGGCTGGAAGATACGTAACATTAAACAAACAATGAACGACTTTGAAGGGTTTTCAGTCAGACAACTCATGCAGTAGACAATGATTTATTTTCCAGATTTCTTTTAGTTTGGCATAAGGCTTCATTCAGATACAATAAAACAGGATCTTCTGTAAAAACTTTAGGTATAAAACTACCCCTAAAGAGCTCAAAGGTGGAAGGAGGGGAGGAGGGTGGGGCGACAAACGCAGCACTGGTGGAAATAAATGGATGACAGCGGGCATGGAGCACACCTGGTTCTTTAAGTGGGTTGAGGAACAGGTGAGTTAATTGAGCTGAACTGTCCACAGGGAGGAGTAAACAGGTAAACGCACTGCTCAGCTGCCTGCCTGAAATTCTCCCAAAGTCCTTCATTTATTGTAAAAGGAGGAGGGGAGAAACTGAGGAACCAAGGTTGGGCCAAAGGACAGAAATAAATAGAACAAAGCACAGCTTATCTATCACAGCTCTAAAACAGAAACAACAACAAAACTAAAATCTCACTGACTTATCTACAAAAAAGGTATTAAAACATACCAAAGGTAGCAGTTCTACAAAAACGGGCTTAAATTATGAGATGACTACATTTCATTTTCCTGTTCATTTTCTATGAGCCTTCACAGGGTGTCGTGACTTTTGAGTTTTTTCCTGCTGTGTGCGAAAAATACGGCAGATATTCACTAGTTTTTTGGTAAAAAAATCCCACAAAAATATGATATTTTGAGAACTAATCTTTATTTTGACAAAATTTCTAGCGTGATAAATGCCCTTTACTTCTTAAATATGCATTTTATTTTGCATATTCCAAACATGATGCAACCAGTTACACAATACATCAGTGCTCTCCAGCTGTAGATAGAATAAAAAAATACATATAAGATAAAACTAAGAGCAAAAAAAAGTCAAGTAAAAAACATACATTTATGGATAAATACATGTGTTGCACATAAACATTATTACACTTCCATACTTCCTGAGGTCACCAGCAGCTTCCTTTCCGTGTTGTTTCTCCTGTTTTGTTAGGAAGTGGAGACGCTGGGCTTTCTCCACTGCTGCTGTGGTGTTTTCAGTCCAGGAGGGGTCCTCAGTGATCTGCACGTCCAGGTAGCTAAAAGAGTGAACCCTATCCACACTGTCTCTATTGATGTACAGTGGGAGTCTGAAACGACGTGATCAGACCCAACTTCTGATCATGTGATCAGATCAGGACATCTCCAGTCGCAGCACTAACCTCTTTGTGTTCATTTGTGTGCAGGTCCAAGGACTTTACTTTAGAAGGACTTCCTCAAAAACGGTTTGGTTGTTTCTGAGATTGGAGCCATTTCTGTTTCACAGAGATGCAGTGACCTCAACTTTTTGGGTTTTCAGCAAAACAACCTCAACTTGTTGAGAACAACCAATGATTGTTTTCATGTTAACTTTCAGTTTTCTTACAGTTACTAATTCAACCCTCCTCCTTTTGGGACCGGCAGAGTGCTTGTAGAAAGACACTCTGGCGGAGTTACTTTTTTTTTGTGGGAAGCCGGAGCACCCGGAGAAAAACCCACTAATGAATGGAAGAGCTCACTAATTTAAAACTATCATGAGTTTGCAGTTTTTTACATCATTGTCTTATTTTTTTTTGCCTTGTTTGGATTAGTCTAATTTTTAGCTGAGCTGTCACTATAATACAGAAGTACAATGTACTATGTGGACGAGCTCATTTCCATTCTGTTTATAATAGTCTTTAATTTATTTTTTTAGTTCATCTTTCAGTTACTAATATTAAAGTTGTACTGTCAGTGACTTTATTCCCATTTTTTACAAACCACTGTTTTTTTCTATACAATTCTATTTTAAAACATTTTAATTACTAATACTACAGTACATTCTACTATGTCTAGCATCTTATCATGATGCTGTGACATCATCACCTCCTTCTGGGGATCAAAGTTCTATTTTTTTTCTAACGGTTTCTGTTTTTACAGTAACTTGAACACACTCTGGGCTGAGGAGTTGATTCTAGAATTTACTTGAGCCAAGGGTGAAGCAGAATCTGTTCCAGACTGGGACGCCTTCTTGGGTTTTGGATGAAGCATTGCTTCATAAAGTCTCTGCAGTCTTTGGAAAGGTTTTGCCTGAGTTGGAGCTTGTTCTCCATGACTTTAGTTGAACTGAAGCGTTTGTTGTGGAGGCATTCAAACAGGACGATTCCCAGCTGCCACACTGTTGTGGGTTGGTTAAAGCATCCATGTGGCACTTTTGGATTACGTTAAACTCTTGTAACAGAAGGAGGGTAAGTAACATACATTATGAGCAACCACTAAAGAAAAAAGGTAAAGGAGGGGCCAGACAACTCACAACCAGCTTCTTAACCAAAGAACCAAGAGTAGGACCACTTCTTGGACCTCAGAATTGCAAGGCAATTGTCATGGTGCCTGTCAGACTCCTCCCCCCTCCAGCTCTGCCTGCTTCTCTGCCTGATTGCCACCAGCTGACTCCACTCTCATCATCTGCTGCTGCTGGTTAAAAGGAGACTCCTCACCACAATTCTTCGCCAGTTCGTTAGCCCTTATGGTGACTAGCCCTGGTCCAAGGCATGCGCAGAAACTTTATGTTATGCTTTGTTCTGGCTCTAACCCTCTGCTCCCTGTCTCAGGATCTTCAACCTGTCAAGAGTGAAGTCAGCACGGATCATCCTCTCAGCTGCACAGAAGCCCACAAGAAACCACAGTCTACGCCAACCGCATTAAGCCCTCCAGCCACGCCATCAGGCTCGTCCACGTCACCACCAGCCACGGACAGCTACACATCTGGAGAAACAATAAAACAATTCTTACCTCAGAACTCACCTGTCTTCGTTCTGGGTTACAGCATCTGGGTTCCACCCTCCTGCAGTACCATGACAGCAATTCAATGAACAATTTGCTGGCTTTGTTTCCCACCTATCATCTCAGCTTGGATTCTTTCATACAAAGGCTTTTTCTGTATCTTCTTCTGTAACATCCGCAGCTAAATTAACCATAAAGTCTGTGCAGAAATGGAAAAAGGCCCTGAAAGCAATCGACCCAAAAAAACCTCCTGGTCCAGATGACTTTGATCTCCATCTCCTTGCTACAGCTTAAAGCTTGCTACAGATTTCATTGCCAAACCTATGGACCATATTTTCAACTTGAGCTTAAAACAAACAATCCTAAAATTTGGAAGGCAGCCTATGTTCTCCCTGTCCTGAAAAGTGGAGAGCAATCAGGTTTAAAACAACCACAGGTCCATTTCCAAATGATCAGTTCTTGCTAAAATTCTTGAATCACATGTTAATTCTACACTAAAATATTTTCTAACATCCAGCTGTGTTCTATGTGAAACTCAATCAGGTTTCAGGGCCACAGTACAATCACAGCTGCAGTGTCTGCAACAAATGACATCATCAATGCTTCTGCCACAAACCTGCTCTACTGTGTTTGTCTCCTCTGCTTTCCCCTTTTCTGATCAAGTTGACATAGTGAGGAAAAGCTTTGGAAGTTTCTCTTTGTTGTGGAGAAGCCAGCATTTCAGCTGTTTAGCATCAGTAGAAAACATTTTCCCTGCTGGAATTCAGCTGCTCAGATCTGCTGCTAATCCCAGAAATGTTGACATGAGGAACCATTTGAAGGGAAATAAAGAGGCTTTCCTACTAAATCAAATCTAGAACTAAGAAGAAAATGTCTGTCAAACTAAAACTTCTTTAGATTTTGTACAAAGTTTATTAAAACACAACAACAATTGGCTATGAACAAAAAGAATAAAATAGTTTTAAATATTGACATTTCTAAAAATGAATCAGAACTTTGTCTTCTTCATTTTTTTGGCTGGTGGTGCAGCATCCGTACTTTTAGCACTTCTCTTAAAGTTCTGCTGTCCATGCTGCCTTTTTCTTTCTGCCAGTATGGCTTTGAGCTTCTTGACCCACTTTGTGTTGGTACTGTTCATGGCCGGGGGCGGTACGGGTTTTATCTTGGGGTGTGAGGTGTTTGAAGTCCTCTCTGAAGAACTGGGTCCATCACACCTCCCTACAGGATTTCCTGTGTGCTGTCTCTTTAGAACAAGCTTGTCTTGGTCTTTCAGCTTCTCGTAGGTCCAGAAGTCCTCCTTGTGTGATGAAGAACACTGAGGTGGAGGAGAGGCAGAGGAAGCAGCGGAGAGACTTCTTGAAGCAGAGTCTGAGTCTGAAGAGAAACTGAAACCACCTGTAGGTGTTCTGGGAACAGAGTCGGTGTTTGGGGAGGATGGAGCATAGAGATACTTCTGAGGAGGAGAGTCGGAGTCTGAAGAGGAGCTCAGTCCAAAGTCTGGAACCGCGCCAGTCGGTGTCTTTGGAACAGAGTTGATGGTCTCCTCTGGGGTGACTGATGTTCCAGGAACTGGAATTCTTCTCAAAACCAGTATTGGATCGTCAGGATCACTCGGGTTTGGAAGCAAAAGAGATTTCCAAGTGTAGCGCTGCTCTGTCTGGACATAAAGAATACATTTATTTCAGTATTTCTCAAAAATGAAAACATGTTTGAAGGTTCTTTACTGAATTATGTGATAACAATTTTCATCAGAGTAAATCCAGTTTCATCTTTTTTATTAAGGAAGTGTCTGTTCACAGTCCAGGTTGTCTATAGCAGTGTTTTTCAACCAGTGTGCCGCGGCACACTAGTGTGCCGTGGGAGATGGTCAAGTGTGCCGTGGGAAATTGCCCTCATTAACTGATGTAAAAACATTTACCATCTCCAGGATTTCAGCTCTGTGTTCACCCAAACAGGACTTGATAAAACACTGAGGAGTTAGGAATATAAAAGATCGTAAAATACTTTTTCTTTGCGTTTATTTTATTTTATTAAAGACATTTTGATAAGAATGACGTACGGCGATTCAGCTGCAGCTCCGGCTGTATTTTGTAAAAGTCCCGCCCCTTTAATTGTCTCCACCAATCATTCTTGGGGGGCTTAATCACATGTCATCAGTCTGACCAATCAGAAGTGGTTAAAGTCTTCACTTCCTTGTCCCGATTTAGCTCATAAGTCTCTCAGTTCCAACAGAAATACCAGCTAAAGCTCGTCTTTAGCGGTGTAGCTTTCCACAGAATCCGGTGTCAGACCGTGGAACAAGAGAACAAAACAATGAAGCTCAGAGACGCGATCTCCGCCGGCCGTGTAATGCACTACATCTCCCATGATGCATTGGGTTCTGACAGCGCACAAGGAGATCTGTTGTTAAACGTCTCGAAACCAACAAACACACATCAAACTGTTTTTAAATCTTCTAACTTAACTTTTATTGCATCTTTTTGAAAAAAACAGCTGCAGTTTCCAGCTTTTTCTGCAACAATTATATCAAAAATGCATGTGAGATTGTGGAGGGACTGTAGATCAATACAGACTATAGAGTTTCTCCTTTTTTTTTTTTTTTCTTTTTTTTTTTTTTTTTTTTTTTAATTTTTGGATCCTGGTGTGCCGCGGGATTTTTTTAAGGTTAAAGTGTGCCGTGGCTCAGAAAAGGTTGAAAAACACTGGTCTATAGCAGTGTTTTTCAACCTTTTTTGAGCCACGGTACACTTTAGCCTTGACAAAAATCCCGCGGCACACCAGCATCCAAAAAAAAAAAAAAAAGAAAAGCAAAAACTCAGTCTTATTGATCGACAGCCGCCCCCCCACCCCCCGGAATCTCACATGCATTTTCATGATAATTGTAGCAGAAAAAAGCTGGAAGTTGCAGCTGTTTTTTCTAAAAGTTGTATTAAAAGTTAAGTTAAAAGATTCAAAAACTGTTTGATGTGTGTTCCTTGTTTAAAGACGTTAAGAGGAGAGACTCATTGTGCGCTAAGACAGTCATTCTAACCAAATGCATCATGGGAGATGTAGTGCCGTAAATCCGCCAACTGCAGAAAGACCAGCTTCTCTGAGCTTCATGGTTTTGTTCTCTTGTTCCACGGTCTGACACCAGATTCTGTGGAAAGCTACACCGCTAAACACGAGCTTTAGCTGGTATTTTTGTTGGAACTGAGCGACTTTTTGAGCTAAATATAAACAAGGAAGTGAAGACTTTAACCACTTCTGATTGGTCAGACTGATGACATGTGATTAAGCCTTCAAGAATGATTGGTGGAGACAGTTAAAGGGGCGGGACTTTGCCGCAAACAGGTATAGCTGCAGCTAAATCGCGTTACCGTGATTCTTATCAAAATGTATTTAATAGAATCAAATAAACACAAAGAAAAAATTTTTTTATGATCTTTTATATTCCAAACTACTCAGTGTTTTATCAGGGGCCTGCTTGGATAAACAGAGAGCTGATTTCCTGGAGATGGGAAATGTTGTTAGATCAGTTAATGAGGGCAATTTCCCACGGCACACTTGACCATCTCCCACGGCAAACTAGTGTGCCGCGGCACACTGGTTGAAAAACACTGGTCTATAGGACCAGTAATACATAGAGTCCAAAATCACATCAGTCAGTCTAAATCCTTCAATAAAGTTCTGTTCTAGATTCTTCCATTAAGGCAAAATTTTTAAAACAAAACATCTGAAAAACAAAATCCGCTTCCAACTGGAAGTTCTGCTTTTCTCATCATTCAGTACTGAAAGAAACTAGAAAACTTCCCATTAACTTCTCTGACCAATCATCTGCCTATTGCCCCTCTAAGCATTCTGGGTAGTGTAGTCATTGCACACATATTGTACAGAGAACACAAAGAGAATTCACATATATCTTTTTCTGAAATGTCAGTGATGGATATTTACCAATATGTTTTATTCAGAACTTTTCTAAATCCATTTAGTTTTTAATACCTATTTATTTCCTACAAAGACAATGGGAGAAATGGAATAGCACCCTGAGGAGCAGTCGCTCAAACCATCCTGCAAACCTTCAGGAAAACTGTGTCAAAGAGGACCTGCAGGTCGTCTGTGAGGATTGGTGCCTGCTCCTTTTTTCTTCATTTAAAGTTAGCTTTTCTCTTCAGTTGTGATGCGTTTCTCTCCTAACAATCACATCAGGTCAATGTTGCTCACATACCACAGTCATCAGCCTCAGTGGACTCATGTCTTTTAGTTTCTGCCTTTGGTTTGATCATGCTGGAGTTCTTTCTGTCACATTTCTATTTGATGATAAATTTAGTTTCTGCCACAAACCTGCTCTACTGTGTTTGTCTCCTCTGCTTTCCCCTTTTCTGATCAAGTTGACATAGTGAAGAAAAGCTTTGGAAGTTTTTCAGCATTTCAGCTGTTTAGCATCAGTAGAAAACATTTTCCCTGCTGGAATTCAGCTGCTCAGATCTGCTGCTAATCCCAGAAATGTTGACATGAGGAACCATTTGAAGGGAAATAAAGAGGCTTTCCTACAAAATCAAATCTAGAACTAAGAAGAAAATGTCTGTCAAACTAAAACTTCTTTAGATTTTGTACAAAGTTTATTAAAACACAACAACAATTGGCTAGGATGAACAGAAAAAGAATAAAATAGTTTAATTATTGAAGTTTCTGTAAATTAATCAGGATTTTGTGGCGGTAAAGTTTTTATTATTTTGTTTTTTTTGGTGCAGCTGAAAGACCTTGAGGAGAAAGAGAAGGAGCAGTTAGGAAACATACCAAGCTTGTACTGCAGCTCAGCTGAACATTTGAGGAGGTCTTTGGAGACCTGTGTGAAGAACTGGGTCCATCACATCTTCCTACAGGATTTCCTGTGAAGTCCTCCTTGTGTGTTGAAGAACACTGAGGAGGAGGAGAGGCAGAGGAAGCAGCGGAGAGACTTCTTGGAGGAGAGTCTGAGTCTGAAGAGGAGCTCAGTCCAAACTCTGGAACCGGGCCAGTCGGTGTCTTTGGAACAGAGTTGATGGTCTCCTCTGGGGTGACCGATGTTCCAGGAATTGGAATTCTTCTCAAAACCAGTATTGGATCGTCAGGATCACTCGGGTTTGGAAGTAAAAGAGATTTCCAAGTGTAGCGCTGCTCTGTCTGGACATACAGAATACATTTGATTCAGTATTTCTCTAGAAATAAAATCATGTTTGTTTAAAGATTCTTTACTGAATTCTGATGAAAACACAACAACAATTGGCTAGGATGAAGTGTCTGTTAACAGTCCAGGTTGTCTAAAGGACCAGTAAAACATAAAATCCAAAAACACATCAGTCAGTCTAAATCCTTCAATATAGTTCTGTTCTAGATTCTTTCATTAAGGCCAAAGTTTTAAAACAAAACAACTGAAAACAAAATCTGCTTTAAACTGGAAATTCTGCTGCTGCTAAAATGAAATCTGCTTTTCTCATCACTCAGTTCTGACAGAAACACCTGACAGCCAGAAAAAGTCAAGTCAGTTCTGTCATTGAAATATTTCTGTTTATGGAAAACTTCCTGATTGAATCTGCAGCATTTTAAACAGCTGATTCTCTTCCTGTTCACTCATTCAAACGTCTCCTTAACCTGTTCTGTCTGCAGACGAAAATTAGGTCAAATTTATTTAAAAAAATTATCAAACTTTCTATGTTTTCATCTATGTTCAGTCTTGACTTTAAAAATATTCATTTGGTAGCAATAAGAAGTCAGCTCAGTCCCATAATTCAGTTTTTTATGAACGTAAAGCTTATTTTCTTTAATCTGTTTCATTTACAAACTAAACTGACGTCAATTTGACCAAAAAAAACGTTTCTAGAAATGTTTTTTATGAAAGTCTTCAGTAGTTTTCATCATTTTGCAGAGATTGTAGTTGTTCTCAGTCAAACTAAGAAACACAGAAACAGCATTGTTACTTCTTCCATGATGGCGTCTCTTCTGTCTGGTAGAGACTTTACGTGGATGAAGAAGAAACTTGGGGTTCAGAGTGTTTCTGAGGAAAAGCTGGAGCCAAAGTGCTGCTTCTGAGCTGCTCGGCTGTTGGGTCGTCAATGGTAACCTGAGGACTTTGCAGCATTTTTTCAAATTCTGTAGAAGCCATCCTCTTTGTGACATGACAGCGAACAATAACAACACGTCTCCATGGTTTCAGCTGCTTGGTCATGTGATTTGGGTCAAAACTGGACTTTTCAAACATAGTTTGAAAAATACAGAATACAGAATAATACAAATACAGAAATTACTAAATAAAAAAAACAAATACACAATTACTAAAAACAACCCTGTTACAAATGAGCAAAACCAGAAACACAACAATGAAAGCGGAGACACGCCTTCTAACAGAAAGGGACTTAATATAAATGCTAAATATAAATATAAATGCTTCAAAAGCATTTTTTATTGCATTACTTCAATAAAAATGACAACAAGGTTTAGCAAGGTAAAGTTTTTGCATCACATCCGGTCTTAAGGGTGTTCCCTTTCTGTTAAGACCACTCCAGGAAAAATGCTTTTGGACTTTTTCATGTATTTAAAATAAAGAAAACAGTAATTAATATCTTTAAAAGATCATACACGATTGGTTTTATATTACATTCCATTCTGTTAGAAGCCTTTTCTCCGCTGTCATTGTTATGTTTCTGGTTTGACTCATTTGTAACGGGGTTGTTTTTCATAATTCTGTATTTGGTAATTTTCACCTGGATTTGCTTTTATGTTTCAGGACTCAGTCATTTGTTTAATGACATGCTGTTGTGTTTCAAGATTTGCTGTTGTGTTTCATGATTTGCTTTTGTTTTCATGATTTGCTTTTGTGTTTCATTATCTGTTCATTTGTAAAGGGACTTGTTGTTGTGTCTTAAATGTGAGCGTGTCTTGATCCTCTCGGCCACCGTCTGTCTCCACCCGTAAGGACGGCTGTGACTGAGGGGCTTTGTTTTAGTGTCAGGCTTTGGTAACTCTTTAGACAGAGTAAACTTCAGCCTTGATAATGTCTCCATTCATATTTCTTTCTTTGTGTGAATTGCTCTTAGTCTGGCCCATCCCTTGGCATCAATAGACCCAGGCAGGGGCTATCAAATGGGGATTTTCTTGGGCACGCAAACCCCTCCACCGCGATAAGGTGGCAATTCAAGGAGGGGGAATTGTTTTGTTTTTGTTTGTTTTTTTGGTTTTATTATTAGTTTTTTTTGTTTTAAGTCTTTTTTATTCTTTCTTGTCTTTGTTTTTTTGTTTATTGGTTTTCAATTTTTACTTTTAAGAATTAAGGGACTAGAGGTTTTTTTGGACAGAGGGAGAAACCAGAGCACCTGGAGAAAACCCTGTTTAGACTCGAGTGTCAGGCAGTAAGGGGGGGGGGGGGGGTGTAACTTTCCACAACATTATTGCCTGACCTCGAGAAAAATATAACTGTAATGTCACTAAATTAATCTTTTTTATAAACACACAAGATAAAAACTAAATAAAAGTGAAAAAAACTGGAGTTGATAAAGAAAACCCATCTTAGATTTAAAAAGGGGTGTTGTGGAAAGTTACCTTTAATACAATAGAATAGAAGGAACATATTTACAAGATACACATTTACAAGATACACATTTACAAGATACATATTTACAAGATACACATTTACAAGATACACATTTAACTTGTTTTTGTCATTAAAATACACATTGAATTTAACACTGGAGCTTTAGCTTTAGTTTCAACATTCTTTGGACGACCATAACTCCATCTCCAGTGTTACAGGGTTAAAGGCTGTGTGCCTGTGTGTATTTCTATGTGATTTTGCCTTCTGGGATCTTGATTACATGAATATTATTTCCAAAAGGCTCAATTATAGGACCTGAACTCTTTATTATAATTTGCAGCTTTCTTGGAAAGCTGGAAAGCAGATTGCTGTTCCAGAGTCTGAACCCGTCTATCCAGCGTTTTGGTTTGGTCCAGAAGAATGTCATTCTCTGTCCTTGTGGTCAGATTCTCCTCTTTCACAGCTAAAGTTTCTCCTCCACATTTCCTCATGTTTTTAATTTGTCCCGCAGTTCCTCCTTTTCCACAGACAGATCCTTCTTCATTTGCTGCAGCTGATCTGTGTGGGTTTTAACTTGAAAACACTGAGCTTCCACTCTTTCTTTTTGTAGAAGAAGACCGGTCAGCTGTTTCTTTTCCTCTTTGAGGGCGTCTGTTTGCTCTTTGAGGGAATCAAGTTCATCCAGCTGATAGTTGTGCTTCATAACCAGCTCTCGGATGTATTCCTCAGTCTGCCTCAAACCAGCAACCTCATCTTCCTGCTTCCCCACCAGATCCTCCAGACGGGACTTTTCCTTCATGGTGTCCATGTATTCGTCCAGAAGATCTTTATATTCTTGAGGATAAGCCTGCAGGTCGTCTAGCTCTTCCTGGAGACCTGCAGCGTGTTTCTGCAGAGATGAGGTCACTGCTTGCAGCTTTTGTACTTCTTCCCTCACAGCTGCATTTTCTTTTTTCACGGCATCAAGGTTGTTTTGCACATCTTCCAAATTTTTAATCTTGTCTTGCAGTTCCTCGGTTTGGACATGCAGATCCTTTTTCACTTTCTTCATCAATTCAGTTTCTTTCAGAATTTCTTGATATTCTGATTCTAGTGTTTGTTTGTGTTGCTGATGATCTGCCAATCTGTTCCTTTCCCGTTTGAGGTTTTCATATTCTCTCTGCATTGACTCCAGTTCTTCCTGCTGAGTGTTGTATTGAACAGCCAGGTCTTTGGTCGTCTCCCACTGCTGTTCCAGGTCAGAAATCTCTTCCTTCAGGTTCTTGTTCTGATCTTCCAGCTGGGATTTTTCTCTCAACATGGTGGGATAGTTCTTCTTCATGTCTTCTAATTTTTGATTTTGAATTTGCAGCTCTTCCATATCCTGCCTAAAAGCTTTAGCTTGCTGCTGTAAAATCTGAACATGTTTGGCCTGCTCTTCATAGATTTGTTCCGATGGTTCTTGGAGAGCAATCTTTTGCTGAAGTTTGGTCAGCTGGGATTGCAAAGTTACGTTCTCCTCCTCCAGTGTTTTTCTTTCAGATTTTTTCAAAGTTATTTCTTTCTTTCATCTCATTGACAATCAATGGGCAAGTATATACTGTATATGGCTGAAGCACAATAGAATGTTCTATGTCTGACAAGGGAAGGACAAGGAATTGGACGGGGTCAACAGCCAGTGAGAAGAAGAAGAGGAAGAGGAGTGAGGCTGCGTGGTGGAGGGGTTAGGGGGCAAAACCGAGGAAGAGGCCGAAGACATGTACGTGTTCCTGATGAGCTAAGAGCCACACTTGTAGACCATGTTGTCAACCATGGGCTCCCAATGGCTGAGGCTGGTAGAAGGGTGAAGCCAGATGTTGGGAGAACAACTGTGTCCTCAATCATTCAGACATTTCCTCGAGAGAACAGGTATGTGATCTAAAATATGAACTGTTCTGTGATGCTTCATACAATATTACAGTATTTTTACTATATGTAAAGCTTTTTGCAATATTCAGTAAGTACTGTAAGTAGGCCTACATTTTATGCAGTGACATTTTATCTTCCTGAATTTTGCATTACTGTATCTTTTCCACATAGGACTGCAAGACAACTTCACAGGGGCGGCAGAGGGCCCCTTTTCACTGCTCAACAGGAGGAGGCTATTTGCACCATGGTTGTAGAAAACAATGCGATAAGACAAAGGGAGATAAAGAGTATATTATAGAGGACAACAACATATTTGCAAATATCCAAACAGTCAGCATCTCAACCATTGATAGAGTGCTGAAAGGAAACCAGATGAAAATGAAGCAGCTTTACACTGTTCCATTTGAAAGAAATTGTGAAAGAGTGAAGGAACTACGCTACCAGTATGTACAGGTAAATGCATGGACATGCAGCAAAGTACTGCACAGTAAACACTATGTATATCATACAACGATATACATTACAGTAAGCGTGTTTTTACACATTACACAAATCTTTACACATTTGCTATGGCTGTAGAAAAGTAATGCAATATCTGATTTATACATTTGATGTAACTCTATCTTGGCCAAAATGTAAATTCTTGTAATTCATAAAACTCATTTTGTGTCTTCTGTATTTAGCGTATGATGGAACTTGAAGCAAGTGAACAGCCGCACAGCTTCATCTACATGGATGAGGCTGGCTTCAACCTAACAAAAGGCAGAAGGCGTGGCCGAAATATCATCGGCCACAGGGCTACAGTTGATGTGCCAAGCCAACGGGGCGGGAACATAACCATGGGTGCTGCCATCTGTGACAATGGTGTGCTTACTCATATTCCCATAATAGGTCCATACATCACAGAACATCTTATAACCTTTCTAGAAGCTCTCTACAGAGATCTCATCCCTGAAGAAGAGAGGGGTCAGAGTGGAGATCACCTGCCAACGTTTGTGATAGTTTGGGACAATGTGAGTTTTCATCACTCCAACATCATCAGGCAATGGTTTGCAGCCCACAACAGGATACGGATGGAGTTCCTTTTTACCCTACTCTCCATTCCTTAACCCTATTGAGGAATTTTTCTCAGCATGGAGATGGAAAGTTTATGATCGCCAGCCACATACACAAATGACCCTCCTGGCTGCCATGGATGCAGCGTGTGATGACATCACAGCAGACGCCTGCAGAGGCTGGAAAAGACACTCTAAAAGATTGTTTACACGCTGCATCGAAAGAGAGGATATTCGCTGTGATGTGGATGAGAATTTGTGGCCTAACATACAGGAACGACAAGAGGTGTAGGAAGACCACACCAATTCCTACTGCACTGCCTGGACTGTTGTCCAGAATATTGTCCTACCTTTTATTTTTTTTTCCCTTTGTGTTTGTAGTGTTTTTTTTTCCATGTTGGTATGACATGGTCTGTCAACAAATTACAATATGAACAATAAAAGTGTAAATGTGAATCTTGTAATCAAACAAAAAAGGTGTAACTTGCTCTTTACAATAATTGTCATCAAAACTTTAGCCATAGTTTACATCAGAACGTCCCTCTAAAGTACACAGTTATATTGACAACATGACTAAGTAATTTGACTGTCTTGTTCGTAGACAATGACACAAGGACTTAACATTCTGATGGCACTGACACGTTTAATGACATAAAGACTTAGTTTTGAGAGATGAACTAAAGATTTTGAGCGAGTTACAGGCTTTTGCAAGAAATCCATGGTGTTTTGCTGTTTGCAAATTTACAAATTTACAAACTTCAATTCTGATCTGAGAATTGTACCAAAGCGACTGAGAAACTGTAAATACACTGAGCGCAAATTCTGTCTGTCGCTACCTGCCCCACGTCACGTCAAGTCCACGACAGAAGACCACTCTGGCCCACTGGGGTGTTTATTGAGGCCCAGATCACCCCGCGCCTCCGCAGTTCCCGCCCAATGGATCCGACCCCAGCAAAGGCAGCAGTGTTCTCCTGTAGCACACGCTTCTGGAGCGCCGCTCACTGAGCCAGCAGCCCTTTAGAAATGCCATGCTCCCCCCATGTCCCGGTTTACAGCAGAAACATATCCTCATCTCTTCTAGCTGAGGTGACCCATCAGTGACCGGATCCTCAGAATGCTCTTCTGTCTGGAAGCTCAGTCCTCTTCTGTTCCAGCAGCAAATATCTCAGTGGCTCAGACTCTGTTCCACATGTCTTTAAAAATGTTCAGGTCTCTGCTCACTAAACCCAGCAGAGATCCTAAATGTCCATCCATCCATCTTCCTCCGCTTATCCCGGACCGGGTCGCGGGGGCAGCAGTCTAAGCAGAGATGCCCAGACTTCCCTCGCCCCAGCCACTTCTTCCAGCTCCTCTGGGGGGACCCTGAGATGTTCCCAGGCCAGCCGAGAGACATAGTCTCTCCAGCGTGTCCTGGGTCTTCCCCGGGGCCTCCGCCCAGTGGGACATGCCCGGAACACCTCTCCAGGCAGGCGTCCAGGAGGCATCCGGACTAGATGCCCGAGCCACCTCAACTGGCTCCATTGGATGTGGAGGAGAAGCGGTTCTACTCCGAGCTCTCCGCGGGTGACCGAGCTTCTCACCCTATCTCTAAGGGAGCGCCCAGCCACCCTACGGAGGAAGCTCATTTCAGCCGCTTGTATTCGGGACCTCGTTCTTTCGGTCATGACCCATAGCTCATGACCATAGGTGAGTACTGGAACGTAGATCGACCGGTAAATTGAGAGCTTTGCTTTTCGGCTCAGCTCTCTCTTCACCACGACGGACCGATAGAGCGACCGCATAACTACGGACGCCGCTCCGATCCGCCTGTCAATCTCACGCTCAGATCTTCCCTCACTCGTGAACAAGACCCCAAGGTATTTAAACTCCTCCACCTGGGGCAAGGACACTCCACCCACTCCTAAATGTTTATCTGGTTTAAGTCCATATCCCATTTTGAAGGTGCAGAATGAAATCCTCAGGTCACTTAAGGCCAGAAAACCAAACCTGCAGGTGATGCTGGACCTCACTGCAGCATTTGATTGACACCGTGGACCAAACCATTAGGAATGGATGGACACTTGGATTCTTTACAAAGGACTTTTTGCGGGCCTTTATTTTACCAGAACTTTGCAAAACATAATGGTTGAGAAGCCTAAGAAATGCCAAATTTTTTGCATTTATTCTATTACTAAAGATTTTTGTTTAATATTTAAATCAAATGTTGATTGCTTTTTTTTAGATAGATAGATAGATAGATAGATAGATAGATAGATAGATAGATAGATAGATAGATAGATAGATAGATAGATAGATAGATAGATAGATAGATAGATAGATAGATAGATAGATAGATAGATAGATAGATAGATAGATAGATAGATAGATAGACATAAAAAACTGCAGCAAAAGTGACATTCAGCAAAAGTAAAGTGACCTTCAATGTTTACAGTACAACATTATAAATCAAACAGAATAACATCTGCAACCTGCTTTTTACGACAAAGTAAATTAAATTGAACAAAAATAATTAGGTAAAAATACTCGCTAAAACAACCGTTAAAGAGAAAAAAGCAACAAAAAAATTGCAACAATAAGTAAATAAATGAATGAATGACAAACACACGTTGGTCCGTATGTCAGTGTAACACGGTGTTGTACAGTCTGATGGCTGTGGGGAGGAAGGACCTGCAGTAGCTCCTTCTTGCACTGTGGGTGCAACAGTCTGGTGCTGAAGGGGCTGGTCAGCGCCTCTACAGTTTGGTGCAGGGGGTGGGAGGGGATATCCATGATGGATGTTAGCTTAGCCAACACCCTCCTGTCCACCACCTCCTCCATGGACTCTAGTGTGCAGCCCAGGACAGAGCCGGCCTTCTTAACCAGTTTGGTAAGCTTCCTCCTGTCTCTGTCTGTACTGCCCCCCGCCCAGCACACAACTCCATAAAGGACCACTGAGCCCCCCACAGTGTCATAAAAGGTCCTGAACAGCTGTCTGAACACGCCAAACGATCTCAGTCTCCTCAGGTGAAGGTGACTCTGACCCCTCCTGTACAGAGCATCTGTGTTGTTGGTCCAGTCCAGTCTGTTGTTCAGGTGAACATCCAGGTACTTGAATGTGTCCAGGAGCGTTTAATTTTTTAAACAACGGGGGCAGATAACACCAAGCTTTTCTTTTATTTAGCTCCTCTTCATTTATAAATATATAGTGATTTTTGTATTGTCTTGATGTGAAGAAATGAAATAAAGATCTGTTAATTAAATAAACTTTTTTATTTAATGCTGTCCTGCATTAAACCGAGAAGAGGTGAAATAAAAATAAGAATACATTTTTAATTGTATTGTCTCAGTAAAAATAAGAAATATTGGGCCAGGCCACAGATGTCCAGGATATATCCGCCTTTGTCCTGCTGTAGCCGGGACGGGCCCCTGCGGCCCCGAAAGGGATGCAGCAGGTTAAGAACACGGATGGAAGTTCAGGATCCTCCATGAACTCCACCCATTGATCAAGTCACTGAAAGCCTCACGTGCCAAAAGCTGAGTCCCTGATTGGTTGATGCAAGGCGGCGACCTTGCCAAGGTTGAAATATTTGAACTCTCGCCGTGGATGCATCAGAATGGAGCAGGGAGCTTGTGACCTGCCCAGCTTTCATTTTTTTTCAAATAAGTTCTTTTTCAAATTACATTTTTTGGTCTGCTCCTGATTCACAATTTAATGAAAACAATTTTTTTTTAGCTTTATTGCCGTATATGGCCTACTGTTTGTCCTCCACCATGAGAAAAATGACACACAAGCCTGTTAGAAACACCCAAAACACCATCTTTAAAGCAGATTACAATAACATTCATGTTTTTGAGTGTATGCTAAATGATAGGGGTGTAACGATACGCTAAAATCTCATTTCGGTTCGATTCAGAGTTTCATAGGGCTCGGTTCGATACGTTTCGGTTCGGTACGCACTGTGCGTACGCAACGTTTATAAATGAGGCCCCTGGTCCTTATTAAAACAAACATAAAGACGTGAAAAAAGTTCAAGTCTTTTATTATCCCTTGTGCTATCCTAGGCACGTTAACATTGGGAGTGGGGTCATCTAGACCCACTAGACAGTGCGCTGAACCTTTTTTCTTCAATGATTTGTGATTTTTACTGGTGTCCATGGATTACATGAAATCCTCTCCACCTTTATTCACCTTTGTCATGGTAGGGAGAACACGTCAATGGAAGGGGTGGGGGGTCATAGGATAGCACAAGGGTTATAGCAGTTTAGATAACTTACTGTCATTACTGTCATTCTATATCAAGTTCAATCATCTGTTTAAATAATGTGTTGGTCAAAATACTCGATGGATGCTGGACAGTGACGTTTAGGAACATTCGGCTTCTCCACACATTTTCTGCTTTCTTTGGTAGAAACATCTGCAGTTCCAAAACCTTAGTCAATCATTCACTTTTGTTGCATTGATATGGACATCCGGGTTTCAGACTAGCAGTAACAACAGGGGGAGCCTTTCTCTCATTTTATGTTTGATGCCTCTTCTGATCCTCTTCATGATGTGGAGCCCGAGTGTCAGGACGGGTGGACACAGGCACATCTGTGGGCAGCCATGGAAACAGACTGGAAAACAAAGACCACTGCCTGTTCAAACAAACCAACTAAACATGAATGAAAAGGTTTTTATCACAGCTGGAGAAGAGAACATGAAAGAGAGGAAACCCCTTTCCACCATCTAATCAACTGTTCTTCCCCAAATCTCTCATCCCCAAAGTAAAACTTTAGAAGCTGCATCTCAGAGTAAACGTCCTCCTGCCTTGTTCGCTTCATGTTTCAGTTCTTCATCATTCAATCCTCGCTGGAACGTCAAGAATCAGACGGAAAGTGGCACCAGCGGCCTGAGCTGACTGAGTGAACGTTTCTCAGTGTTTTAGCTGTTTCAGACGTGTTTTGTCGTCTGTACTGTATCTGACACTTCTGTCGGTGTGAGTGCACGTGTGCGTGCACGTGTGAGGTGAACTGGTGTTGCCAGCATTCCTCTGAGCACTGGGAGCTTGTTGGACTAGTGGCTGACCAGACTTTCTCTGTTTTGATGGATTTCTTTGAAGAAACTGAAAGGGGAAGTGATGAGGGAACCACTGAACTCAGTCTCCCAGAGTTCTTTGCTGCAGTGAGCCTGTGGATTGTGTGCTGTTTGGAAACTTCTGCAGCATCTGCTACAGTGTACAGTACGGTCACCTGTATTTTTGTGGTGTGAATGCAGGTTTAATGTGGTTTTATGATGAATAATTCTCAGTCAGAACATATGGTAGATTCTGATCTTACTTGTTTTTGCTCTGGGGGGGGTTTCAGGGGCTTTTTCTGTATGATTTTCTTTCCATTTCCTCCTCTTCATCGTTCATCTTCACCGTTTAGCAGATTTCTTCTGTGCAGAGGTTTGTAGCTGTGGATCATGGAGAATGACCTCTGTTAAAATCTGTTTGCTTCTCTTCAAATAAAGATGTTTTTTGTCAAAAACAGAATTCAACATCGTCTTTCTAAAGTCAGGTCATGAATACGGAGGCGCAACATTAATTTTCTACCATGACAAAAGGAGAAAATATTACGTTAAGTTCATATTTATGGCCTGAGAACATAGGAAGTGGACAAAGGACCATAGTATGATCTAAGGAAGCCTGTTGCTGCTGCTGGATGCTGAGATCAGAACAAAAAGAAAATAATTTCTAGTTTTAACTGTAACAAGCTCTGAGTAAATGGAGGACTAAAAAAAATGTCTGAATCTTTTCTTCCTACCCTTTAAAACCTGATTTTAGAATATAATACTAATTTTCATCATACAGGAGCTTGACGAAACTAAAAGCAGCCATCACGCGAAGGGGCAAGGTGAAAAGAAAACTGCAATTATTAAATCATAAAAATCTAAAATAAAAGAATGGTAAATGGCGTATACTTATATAGCGCTTTCTTACCTTCTTTGAAGGCCCAAAGCGCTTTACAGTCACAGTCCCATTCACCCATGCACACACACATTCACACACTGGCGGCAGCTCCACTGCCGAACACTGGCGCCAACCTCCCACCAGAGGCAAGGTGGGGTTCAGTGTCTTGCCCAAGGACACTTCGACACATGGGTGTGCAAAGCGAGAATCGAACCTGCAATCTTACGATCATGGGTCGGCCGCTCTACCGCTGCACCACGGCCGCCCGAAAGAAAATGTCACAAGGTGGAATGCAGGAAGCACCCAGAAGCAGAGAGGAGCAGGAGGAGGCCGAAGGTTCCAGGGGGAACAGGAACTTTAATAACTTAAACAAAAAACGAAATCTACTGCAGAGCAGGACAGAGCGACAGTGCGACAGTGCGACAGAGCGACAGAGCGTCAGTGCGACATTGCGACAGAGCGACAGTGCGACAGAGCGACAGAGCGTCAGTGCGACAGAGCTACAGTGCGACAGAGCGACAGAGCTACAGTGCGACAGAGCGACAGTGCGACAGAGCGACAGAGCGACAGAGCGACAGTGCGACAGTGCGACAGAGCGACAGAGCGACAGTGCGACAGAGCGACAGAGCGACAGTGCGACAGTGCGACAGAGCGACAGAGCGACAGTGCGACAGAGCGACAGAGCGACAGTGCGACAGAGCGACAGAGCGACAGAGCGTCAGTGCGACAGAGCTACAGTGCGACAGAGCGACAGAGCTACAGTGCGACAGAGCGACAGAGCGACAGAGCGACAGAGCGACAGTGCGACAGTGCGACAGTGCGACAGAGCGACAGTGCGACAGAGCGACAGAGCGACAGAGCGACAGTGCGACAGTGCGACAGAGCGACAGTGCGACAGAGCGACAGTGCGACAGTGCGACAGTGCGACAGAGTGACAGAGCGACAGTGCGACAGTGCGACATTGCGACAGAGCGACAGTGCGACAGAGCGTCAGTGCGACAGAGCGACAGAGCGACAGTGCGACAGTGTGACAGAGCGACAGTGCGACAGTGCGACAGTGCGACAGAGCGACAGAGCGAAAGAGCGACAGAGCGACAGTGCGACAGTGCGACAGAGCGACAGAGCGTCAGTGCGACAGAGCGAAAGAGCGACAGAGCGACAGAGCGACAGTGCGACAGTGCGACAGTGAAACAGAGCCACAGAGCGACTCAAAACTACAAAGGAACCCGGGGAAGAGCATAGTATGGAGCACCACAGGAGGAAGGGAAGACAGGACAGGACTTAAATACATGCAGGACTGACGAGACACAGGTGGAAACAATGAGGGCAGATGGGGACCAAAAGTAAATGTTGAAACAACAACATAACAGGAAACCTTTCAAAATAAAACAGGAAACGGAACTGAAATAAAACCAAAAACAAAAGCAAAGAACTCAAACCTTAACAGAAACAGTATAAATATGTACATATGCATGTATGCAAACGTACCTGTGTGTATCAGGCTTTATGTAGGAGCCTAGTTGCTTAGCTATTTAGCTTTTTTTGAAATCTTTTTTTTATTAATACTTCAGATGCAGTGCATTGAAGGAAACGATTTGAGTAGAAAGTGACAAACTGCAAATTAGGTGAGCAGCTATGGTGAATGGAGAAACTACTCTAATCTAAATCCAGGTTTTGATTCCTGTCTGGACCAGGAATGGTACGAGGATGAGCCCTCATGAAGCAATGAAAGGTGTGTGGTTTGTACAACCAGCTGTCAGGAACTGCTGGTGTTGGACCCAAAATGCCTCCTGCACCAGGCTTGGTGGTAGAAACTTCAATATAAACTGAAACATGAGCAAAACTCTGGAGAAGCTGACAAAGCCGATGACCTGACAATGACAACCTGAAAACCAGACACTTAAACACACTGAGGACCTGGAGTGACTGATAGTAGACTAATCAGAACAGAACCTGACCAACAATGTCACTGAAACACTAAAGTAGAGTGGACAACCCTCACAGTGCTCCTCTCCAAAAGGAAACATTCCAGATGCTCTTTCAAACTACCACACTTGGACGGAGAAGACCTAGTGGAGGAACGGAGAAAAAACAGAAAGCAGTTGCAAAACGTTTGACTCGGATACATTCTAAAGTATTTTCATACATTCTAAAGTATCTTCATACATTCTAAAGTATTTTCATACATTCTAAATTATTTTCTTACATTCTAGTCAAAAGAAACTGTGAGGGTGATCATTAGGTGTCATGTTTTCTCGACTACATTTCCTCTCGTCAGCAGAGTTTGGCCTGAGTGTCATGGTTTTGGCAATCTTTGTATTGATTTTTGCTTCTGTTACGTCACTGTCATGATTTGAGTTTCTGTTTGATGTTTTAGTTTGAAGGTTTCTTGCATGTCATGTTTTTGAATTTTACCCTTCTGGTTCCAATCTCTCCAGATCATGTTCACCTGTGCCTTGTCAGTCCTGTTTGTATTTAGTCTTGTCTCTGCCTTCCTCTTGTGCTGGTCCATATTGTCTCTTCCTTGCTGTCATGTCCATGTCCGTTCTTCATCCCTGTTTTCCTGGTTAGCCCACAGTGAGTTTTTATTTTGTTTCCCTGCTTAGCAGCACCTTTTTTTTGAGAATTAACACCTTGCCCCCTTGACACTGAGCATTGACGCTGGTGCATCTCTGCAGCCTAATTGAAGCTGGTTCCGTTGAGAAGATTTGGTTTTTCGTGTTGGGAGAGTTCTGATTCACACCCTGGATTGAGTAACAAAGACAAAGTTGATGAGCACGTATATGGGAAATTTTCTTCCTGAGTCGTGCAGTGATTCCACAGAAGAAGGTGGAGTAGTAATGAACACTGGGGCTTGGGTTAAAAAAATGCTTCAGGTTTCTTCATTTTTTTCCGGAATCCGGTTTTTTAGGAGTTTTTCCTTACCGCGAAGGGGGGTCTAAGGGCAGGGATGCCAGTATAGCTTAGTCAGTTTGTTAGTTTATTTTAGTATTTTCCTATTGACTCTTTGTATTCATGATCCTTTTGAGTTCATGTTTTACTTCAAAGCCCATCGAGACGACTGTTGTTGTGATTTTGGGCTATACAAATAAAATTGAATTGAATTGAATTCAGAGATTCATTAGTGATACTAAATTGCCTCTGCTTGTAAACATTAATGTGGTTGGTCGTGTGGCCCTGCAATGTATTGGTGAATTATCCAAGCTGTACCTCAGCTTCAGCCAACAGTGGCTGGGATAGGCTCCAGCAACCCTATGACCCTAAAAGAGAACAAGTTGGTTTTTGCAATGGATGGATGGACTGGGGGGAGGGGGTCTTAGGTAAACTCTTTTCTATTGTTGTGAAACAACATTTTTATTCATGTCAGTTATAACCTGAGTCCAGAGGAAAAAATGGAAATAAATATGTGAAAGTACTTTATTATCCTTTTGGTGTTTAGTACAAATGTAAGTTAATTTGGTTAAATGCATCTGCTAAATTATTGAATGTAAATTTAATGTGACCTGACCTTTCTGCCCTCAAACTCTACATGATAACCTGTCATGGTGAGGCAGATTAACAAGATTAGAAGCAAACAAAAGCAGCTTTAAATGAAAGTGTATGGTTTTTAAATCTAACCTTTTGTGACAGTCTTGTGATTATTTTAGTATTTTGTCACTTAGATATGAACTAAATCTCTTCATTCTCAGTAGGTTTTCTTGTCATGTACTGGTTACCGTTGGTCATTTCATTGCTAGAACCTCCTGTCAGAGTCAGGCTAGCTAAAGTTCTACTGTTCTGGACTCCAGCAAGCAAGTGAGGTGATGTGTGAAATGTGACCCAAAAAGCTGAAACAGCATCTTTACATCTGAAGAAGATGACAACTTCCATCCAGCTGAGATGGAGGCTTCTTAACCAAAGAACCAACAGTAGAACCACATCTAGGTCCTCAGAGTAAAGGGTTGAGTCTGACCTTCACTTCTTCCTAGCCTCTTCTGTGGAAATAAACCTCTCCTTTGTCATCTCACAGCTCAAGTGACACATTTCTGAGCTTGGCACTTTCTCAGGTTTTCTCTTATCAACTTTACCTTCACTGATCAATCCAGAGTGTGACTTGTCATCCTCCCACACAGATGAAGCAGCCTTACTCAGGCTTCCACAGAACTACCAGCCAGGGCCCCAAGGCTGGACTTTGCTGCAGCGGTTGTGGTAAAGATAAGCTAAAGAGTTGAGATTCAGGCAAAAGATTATTACAGGTTAATGACACTTCTGTAGGTAAAACTCTGAACCTCTCCCAGTTCTTTATGTCTTCTGCACATAGATAAATTGAAATGTCCCTTCAAAAAGTCCACCTGCTGACCCCTTTCACCACATGACAGTCCATATATGTGAATGACTGAGAGGCTGTTATCCAGTATGAAAATCATTTTATCTTCAAAAACTGCTCCATCTATGAGTTCCAGGCACCTGTAAAAATGTTTAAAGGTCACTTTCAGTCCATCATGAAGCCACTGAAACTTCAGAGTCCACAGTCATCACATTTATGAGGAAACAAGCATTAAAGTGCAATCACCCATGACAGCTGATTGCTTCACCTCACATACACACCAGGATCCAGCTGCACTGAATGATTAATCCGTGGAGTCTGGATGTTATGAGGGTATGGCAAGCCATGAGGCCATAAAAGCCCCTAGATCCAGAGATATATGTATGTATGCAAATGTCCCTGTGTATAGCAGGCTTTGTGTAGGAGTCGGATTGCTTTGCCTTTTTGTTTTTGCGTGTGACATTTTTTATAGTAATACTTTGGATGAAGTGCATTGAAGCAAATGATGTGGGACGAAAGTGACAAGTTGCATATTACAGCTACAGTGAATGCAAACCCTTCTCTAATTCCAAATCTAGGTTTTGATTTCTGTTGGGACCAGGAATGGCACGATGATGAGCCCTTATGTGGTAATGTAAGGTGTGTGGTTTTGTACAACCAGCTGTAAGGAACTGGTAGTTGTTGTTGTTGTTGTTCCCCTTTCAGCTTCTCCCATCAGGGGTCGCCACAGCGAACGAGTCGCACGGAAAGCTTGGCAATGTTTTACCCTCTCAGAGGGGAGCAGGGAGCAGCCCGGATTCAAACCCTGGTTTCACGGAGGGAAGGCACCGCAAACCAGCACGAGCTAAACCAGCTCCCTGTAAGGAACTGGTAGTGTTGGACCCAAAATGCCTCCTGCACCAGGCTTGGTGGCAGAACCTTCAACATTTAATTAAATAAACTGAAACATGAGCAAAAACTCTGGAGAAGCTGACAAAGCAGATGACCTGACAATGACAACCTGAAACCAGACACTTAAACACACTGAGGACCTGGAGTGACTGATAGTAGACTAATCAGAACAGAACCTGACCAACAATGTCACTGACACACTAAAGTAGAGTGGACAACCCTCACAGTACTCCTCTCCCAAAAGGAAACATTCCAGATGCTCTTTCAAACTACCACACTTGGACGGAGAAGAACTAGTGGAGCAAACAGAGCAAAAACAAAAAAGCCGTTGCAAAACGTTTGACCCGGATACATTCTAAAGTATTTTCATACATTCTTGTCAAAAGAACTGAGGGTGATCATTAGCTGTCACTTTTCTCTCAACTACATTTCCTCTCGTCAGCAGATTTTGGCCTTAGGGCCCAACACTGGTACATTCCCTCCAGCCTAATGGAAGCTGGTTCTTTGAGAAGGTTTATCTTTTCCTGTTGGGAGGGTTCTGATTCACTCCCTGGATATGAGTAGTTAAACACAAAGTTGATGAGTACCTATCTAGGAAATTATCTCCCTGAGTTGTACAGTGATTCTACAGAAGAAGGTGGAGTAGTAATCAACACTTGGGGTTGGGTTCAAAAAACATGCTTTAGAGGTTAATTATTGATTCTAAATTGACCTCTGCTTGTAAACATGAGTGTTGTTGGTCGTGTGGCCCTGCAATGGATTGGTGAACCATCCAGGTGTACCTTACATCTAACCTTTTGTTACAGTCTTGTGATTATTTTAGTATTTTGTCACTTAGATCTGAACTTAATCTCTTCATTCTCTGATCTGATCTCAGTAGGTTTTTCTTGTCATCTACTGGTTACTGTTGGTCATTTCATTGCTAGAACTTCCTGTCAAAGTCAGGCTAGCTAAAGTTCTGCTGTTCTGGACTCCAGCAAGCAAGTGAGGTGATGTGTGAAATGTGACCTAAAAAGCTGAAACAGCATCTTTACATCTGAAGAACATGACAACTTCCATCCAGCTGAGGTAGAGGCTTCTTAACCAAAGAACCAACAGTAGATAGGAACCACATCTAGGTCCTCAGAATAAAGGGTTGAGTCTGACCTTCACTTCTTCCTAGCCTCTTCTGTGGAAATAAAACCTCTCCTTTTGTTATCTCACAGCTCAGGTGACACATTTCTGAGCTTGGCACTTTCTCAGGTTTTCTCTTATCAACTGTACTGACCAATGATTGCTTCAGTTTTTCTGAAGAATCTCTCATGCTGAGGGCCTGTTAAAGCATTTTGAAAGTTTCATCATCAGAAGCATGTACTGCGCATCACAGAGCATGCCCACAACACTGCCTTTAAAAGAGCGAAGCCTCTGTGAGGAGCTGTATCTGCAGAGCAGTTCTTCAGAGGACGTTCTTGGTTTGATGCTCAGAGGTGAGACCTGCTTTTTAAAAACCTGAAACATAGCAACAGAAGTGTTTTATTGATCTGCTCTTGTTTGGTTCTTGAAGCCTGTTAGGATTCTTTTACTGAAAGTAAAAATGACCGTGGAGTACCAAGTGACTGTTTCTACTGAGGATGTGGCCTTTGCTGGGACCGTAGATGACGTGTACATCACCCTGGTGGGCCAGGATGGCAGCAGTGAACATGTGAAGCTGGATAAAAGCAAGTTTGCCTTCTATAAGGCAGATGTAAGTAGAAAACATTGGTGTGTGTTTAAGAGCACTACACTGCTGTCAAAGTCTGCAGCCGTGGCAGAGATTTTTGTTCTGGGGGAGGCAGAAAAAAGAAGATCTGAGATGGTGATGAACGAGTTTTCTCCCAAATCCAGGAGTCCACCTTCACTGTGACCTGCTCTAAAGACCTGGGACAGCTGCTGGAGATCCAGCTTGAAAAACGGGGAGGGATCATCATCAAAGACAGTTGGCTCCCTGCAAAGGTGGAGGTGGAGTCTCCTGATGGAAAAGTCTACAGTTTTCCCATCTACCACTGGTTAACAGACAGCAAGAAGCACTTCTTCAGGGAGGGGGCAGG